>MU755834.1:59002-97511 GCA_026770625.1 Nicotiana glauca | reverse complement strand
ATATATATATATATATATATATATATATATATATATATATATATATATATATATATATATATATATATATATATATATATATACACACATAACTATGACGTGCAGCCCGATCCAATAATAATAGTCGACTGCGCTCACTGGGGGTGTGCAGACTCTAGAGGGGCTCCTATAGCCCAAGTACTATACTACTGCAGCGTGCAGTCCGATCCATATAAATATACTGTTGCAGCGTGCAGCCCGATCCAATAATATACTGCTGCGGCATGCAGCCAGATCCGTATAAATATATATACTAATGCGGCATGCAGCCCGGTCCATAGCATATCAAATACCCTCACAATGTGGTTCTCGACTCCTCTCAGTCAATATAGACTTTGCCTCTCGGGCACACTAAGATAAGATGGGGTTCCCAACCCACAATTTATTCTCATTAGGATTTACCCATTTCTAAAGCCGGTTTATATTATGTTTAATTGTGAGAATCATGACTAGGGTATGTTTTTAACAAGTACAATAAGGTCAATCAGTACAAATGCCCCTAAGGGTTCTACAGGTCGACACAAGGCCTCAAACATGGAAACTAGCCCAGACTACAATGATATTAATTAAGTCTCAGTCAAAATACAGTAGATTCATCTATTGGGATGGACCAAGTCCGAATCCCCAACAATATCAGACCCCGCGCTCATCATGCAATGTGTGCCACATCTCAACATAGCACTACGTTGTGCAAATTCGGGGTTTCAAACCCTCAAGACATAATTTATAACCATTACTCACCTCAAGTAGGCCGAAATCCTAGCTTGCTACTCCCTTGCCTCGCAAATCAACCTCCTCGGGTGTCAAATCTGATCAAAACCACAAGGAATACTTTACAATGGGCTTGGGAATACAACCCAATCGAAAAGACTCAAAAAATATCAAAAATCACGAAGTTGGCAAAATCCGAGCTCCGTTCCCAATTCTCGAAAAATCAAAAAATACACATCAGCGGATTTCTTATCTTACCACGAGTCTATACATATCAAATTTACCAAAATCTGAGCTCAAATGCTCCCTCAAACCCCAAATTTTCATACAAAAAGTCAAGCCCTAATTCTTCCTTTTTAATCAAATATTCATGAATTTAAGTGTTGAATCCACAATTAAATGATGTTTCTAGGCCATAAGACTCACCTCCAATCGATTCCCAGTCAAAAACCTCTTTAATCCTCGTCAAAAGCTCTCAAGGTTACTCAAAAATGGTGGAAATGGGACTTGGGTCACGGATGAAATGTTTAATAAAACCCTTCTATCAGCCTAGATTTTACTCTATGCAATCGTATCCAAGCCTCCGCGATCGCGTAGCTCAACTTTCCCAGGCCTCCAAAATGGCCTATGCGAATGTGACCCCTTTACTGTGATCACACTGCTTCACCAATCAAACCTACGCAATCGCATTACACCTCATGCGATTGCAATGAACAAACTCTTCAACAAAACCTATGCGATCGCATACATTATGCGATCGCATTGAGCATTCAGAACAGCCTTCCAAAACCTTTTATGCGATCTTAATTGCCCTCCTGGGATCGCAGAGAACAAAAATGTTCTGGAACACTCAGCTGAAATCTGCAGCTTTCAACAACCAAGATTGGTCTGATTGACCATACGAAATCACCCCGAGGCCCCTGGGACCTCAACCAAAAGTTCAACCCATCTTAAAACATCATTCAAACTTGTTCCAATCATCAAAACACCACAAACAACACCAAAACTATCAAATTACATCGGATTCAAGCCTAAGTTTCTTAAAAACTTCCGAAATACGTATTTGATCAAAAACCTGACCAAAACACCTCCGAATGATCTGAAACCTTGCACACACATCCAAAATCACCTAGCGAAGCTACTACAACTCTCGGAATTCCATTCCGACCCTCGGATGAAAATCCCACCTATCAACCGGAAATCGCCAAAACACTAACTTCGTCAATTCAAGCCTATTTCTACATCGGTCCTCCAAAACCACTTCCGATCACGCTCCTAAGTCACAAATCATCCCCCGAAACTAATCTAATCACCGAAAATCACATCCGACCCTTCTAATTCATAAGTCAATATCCGGTTGACTTTTCCAAATCAAACCTTCCTTAAAGAGACTAAATGTCTCATTTCCTACCAAAATCAATCCAATTCAACTCTAACACAGCAATTGCTGACAATGAAACATGAAGATCATAAAATGGGGAAAACAGGGTAGTAACTCACACGACGACGGGCTGAGTCATCACATCCTCCCCAACTAAAACAAACGCTCATCCTTGAGCGGGTCAAAAAACATACTTGAAGCCATAAACAGGTGAGGATATCTGCTCTGCATCTCCCGCTCGGTCTCCCAAGTAGCCTCCTCTATGGGCCAACATCTCCACTGCACCTTCATCGAAGCTATATCCTTTGATCTCAATCTCCGAACCTGACAACCCAAAATAGCCACTGGCTCCACCTCATAGGTCAGATCATCGTCCAACTGGACCATGCTGAAGTCTAAAACATGATACGGGTCCCTAACATACTTCCGGAGCGTAGAAACATGGAATACCGGATGAGCGCTCTACAAGCTGGGTGGCAAAGCAAGCTCATAAGCCACCTCCCCAATCATCCTAAGTACCTCAAAAGGCCCAATAAACTGCGGACTCAGCTTCCGTTTCTTACCAAACCGCATAACACCCTTCATGGGCGAAACCTTCAGTAAACCTTCTCACCCACCATATATGACACATCCTGAACCTTCCGATCCCCATAACTCTTCTGACACGACTGTGTTGTACGAAGCCTCTCCTGAATCAGCTTCACCTTCTCTAAGCATCCTGAACAATCTCCGTCCCCAATAACCTAGCCTCATCGGGCTCGAACCATCCAACAGGAGACCTACTCCGCCTCCCATACAACACCTCATACAGAGCCATCTGAATGCTCGACTGATAGTTGTTGTTGTAGGAAAATTTGGCAAGCAGCAATAACTCATCCCAAGAACCCCCAAAATCAATAACATATGCATGCAACATGGCATCTAATATCTGAATAGTGCGCTCGGACTACCCGTCCATCTGAGGATGAAATGTTGTGCTCAACTCCACCTGCGTACCCAATTCTCGTTGAAATGTCTTCCAGAACTGAGAAGTAAATTGAGTACCCCTATCTGAGATAATTGACACTGGAACCCCATGCAATTTGACAATTTCCTGGATAAAGATCCCTGCCAGCCGCTCAAAAGAATAGGTAGTACATATTGGAATGAAGTGCACGAACTTGGTCAGCTGATCCACAATCACCCAAATCGAATCAAACTTCTTCAAAGTCTGAGGGAGACCACTCACAAAATCCATAATAACTCTCTCCCACTTCCACTCGGCAATAATCATCCACTGAAGTACACCACCTAGTCTCTAACGCTTGTACTTTACCTGCTGACAGTTGAGACACCGAGCCACAAACCCTACTATATCCTTTTTCATCCTTCTCCACCAGTAGTGCTTCATCAAATCCTGATACATCTTCGCGGCACCCGGATGAATGGAATACCGCGAGCTGTGGACCTCCTCAAGAATCAACTCCCTGAGCCCATCTATATTGGGCGCACAAATCCGGCCTTGCATCCTCAACACACCATCATCACCTATAGTCACATACCTGACATCATCATGTTGAACCTTGTACTTAAGGACAAGAAAATGTGGATCATCATACTGGCACTCTCTGATGCGGTCATACAAGGAAGACCGAGAAACTACACAAGCCAATACCCGAATATTTAGTCTCATCATCCGATTGACCAAATCCTAAACATCAACTGCAAGGGGTCTATCCCCAACTGGAATGTACGCCAAACTCCCCATGCTAACCGCCTTCTGGCTCAATGCATCTGCCACTACATTGTCCTTTCCCGGTGATATAAAATGGTAATATCATAATCCATGAGCAACTCAAACCACCTCCGCTGCCTCAAATTAAGATCCTTTTGCTTGAGCAAATGCTGAAGAATGCGATGATCAGTGAATACCTCACAAGATACGCCATATAAATAGCGCCTCCAAATCTTCAAAGCATGGACTATAGCAGCCAACTCTAAGTCATGAACAGGGTAGTTCTTCTCGTGGGGCTTCAACTGACGAGAAGCATATGCAATCACTCTACCCTCCTGCATCAACATACAGCCAATCCTAACTCTGAAAGCGTCAGAATAGACGGTATAAGAACTTGAAGCTGATGGTAACACCAATACTGGAGTCGTGGTCAAAGCTGTCCTAAGCTTTTGGAAGCTCTCCTCACACTCGTCTGACCATACAAATGGAGCACCCTTTTGAGTAAACTTGGTCAAAGGTGAGGCAATAGATGAAAAACACTGAATGAACCGGCAATAATAACCCGCCAAACCGAGGAAACTACGAATCTTTGTGGCTGAGGTCGGTCTGGGCCAACTTTCTACCTCCTCTATCTTCTTCGGGTCCACCTGAATACCCTTGCTACACACCACATGTCCCAAGAAAGCCACCGACCCTAGCCAAAACTCATACTTGGAGAACTTTGCATAAATCTTTTCCTCCATCAATCTCTGTAATACAACTCGCAAATGATGTGCGTGCTCCTCCTGGCTACGCGAGTACACTAGAATATCATCAATAAAAACAATAACAAATGAATCGAGATACGATCAAAATACAATGTTCATCAAATGCATGAACGTTGTTGGGTCATTAGTCAGCCCAAAAAACATGACAAGTAACTTATAGTGACCATATCTAGTCCTGAAAGCAGTCTTCATAATATCTGAATCCCTAATATTCAACTGGTGATAACCCGAACGGAGATCAATTTTGGAGAACACCCTCGCCCCGTGAAGTTGGTCGAATAAATCATCAATACGAGGTAGGGGATACTTGTTCTTCATTGTTTCTTTGTTCAACTGCTTGTAATCAGTGCACATCCTCATTGTGCCATCTTTCTTCTTCACAAATAAAATAGGTGCACTCCACGGTGACACACTAGGCCGAATGAACCCCTTATCTAGGAGTTCCTGAAGTTGATCCTTCAACTATTTCAGCTCTATTGGGGCCATACGATACGGCGGAGTGGAAATGGGATGAGTGCCAAGCACCATATTAATACCAAAATCAATTTCCTTTTCCGGTGGCATGCCCGACAGGTCTGCAAGAAAAACATCGGGAAACTCCCTTACAACTGGAACAGAATCAATACTAGGAGTCTCAGCTCCGACATCCCGCACAAAGGCTAAATATGACATGCAACCATTCCCAACCATACTCTGGGCCTTCAGGAAAGAAATCACTCTACTAGGGACATAATCAGTCACACCTCACCACTCGATCCTCAGAACACTCGGCATCACCAAAGTGATTGTCTTAGCATGACAGTCTAAAATCGCATGACATGGAGATAGACAATCCATGCCCAGAATAACATCAAAGTCCACCATGCTCAATAGCAATAAATGAACTCGCTTCTCTATACCCCCAATAGTCACTAAACACGACCAATATACATGGGCTACAATAATAGTATCACCTACCGGGGTAGATATATGAACAGGTAAGGCAAGACACCCTCGGGTCGTAACCAAATGATGAGCAAAATATGAAAAAACATAGGAATAGGTGGAACCGGGATCAAATAAGACTGAGGTATCCCTATTTCAAACTGAAATAATACCTGTGATAACAGCATCTGAAGCAATAGCATATGTCCAGCCCTGAAGAGCATAAAAGCGAGCCTGACCACTGCCCGATCGACCTCCCCATCTAGGGCGACCCCTGGTTGCCTGACCCTCACCCCTAGCTGGCGGGGCGGGTGCTAATTAAATTGGGCCAGAAGATGAGGACCGACCCCTTTACTGAGATGAGCTAGCATCACGGTGAGGACACTCCCTCCGCATATGCCCGAACTCTCCACACTCGTAGCAACTCTCGGGTGCTGGGAACTGGGACTGAAGGAAACCCCCCTCGCGCTAGAGTGGCTAGATGATGCACTCGGCTTGGAGGAACCCTGAGCAGATGGAGCACGAGACGAACTCTGTGCTGGAAGAGGCTGAGAGATGGCTGAATCTACTGAGAACCCTAATAACCATGACCAAAAAATCCACCTCAGTATTCAGGTCGAGCTGACTGAGCGGGCCTGAAAGAACAACCCTGACCCTGCTGGAACTGGCCCCTCGAAGGAGCGCCACTGAAACTATCAGAACCTCGAGACCTCTTAGCCTACCTCTCCTCTCTCTCCTAATAGCGAACCATCTCAATATCACAAGCAACATCAACTGCATCCTCAAAGGAAATACCCAGAACTCTCTCGAGAGTCATCAGAATATGAAGGTGATAATTATGACCATCCACAAAAACTCTTAATCCTCTCCCGATCAGTCGGAACTATCTATGAGGCATAATGAGCCAACTCAGAAAATCTCGCCTCATACTGAGACACATTCATATCTCCCTAGCAAAGCCTCTCAAACTGTCTACGCAGCTCCTCCCTCTGAGTCTGCAGTATCCACTTCTCCAAGAAGAGAGTGGAGAACTCCTTCCAAGTTAAAGGTGTTACACCTGCCGACCTACACCGCTCATATGCCTCCCACCAAGTGAAGGCCGCTCCAGTAAACTGAAATATAGTAAAAGCCACACCGCTTGACTCAAGAATCCCCGTTGTCCGAAGAATACGCTGACATTTGACGAGAAAACCCTGAGCATCCTCACCCTGTGCACCACTAAAAGAAGGAGGTTGAAACCTACTAAACCTCTCGAGACGACGCTGCTCATCGTCTGGCATAATCGGAACCTTGTACTCCTGAACTGGTACAACTGGCTGAGCTGGAGGTGCCTCTGGAGTCTGTAATCCCTGTACTACCTGCTCAGGTGTGCGAGCAGTGGGGGTCTGATTGCCTCTCCCGTCCTGTGAAGTAGCTGCTGCTGCTGTGGTGGTTGAAACCACCTGAGCCAAGCCCCTACAAACTGTCAATATCTGGGCCAATGTCTCCTGGAGATCCGGTATCATAATGGGCACAACTGGTGCCTGCACTGGTGTTGCTGGAGCCTGGTCCTGAGCTGGGGCAACTAAATGATCCACAGGTGCTGCCCCTGCTGCTCTACCTCTACCACGACCACGACCGTGTCCACGGCCTCTGGTAGCCTTAGTAGGTGGTACTGGTGGTCGCCCAGCACGTCCATTAGCTCGTGTCCTCACCATCTATAAGAGTGTAGAATAAAGAGAAATTTAGTATTTTGATCAACAAGTTCGCACGACAAGAATTTCAAGAATGTGGAATTTTCCTAACAGGTTCTACAGCCTCCCGAGGATAAGTACAGACATCTCCGTACAGATCCGCGAGACTCTACAAAATTGGCTCAAGACTCGCGAGACCTAGTAACCTAGGCTCTAATACCAACTTATCACGACCCCAATTCCCGATCGTGATGGTGCCCAATGTGAGCACGCGATTCTTGCCCTAAGCTAATTATTCCAAAAAAAATATTCAAACAAAAAAATTTCTTATTATGTTATAATTTTTGTGAATTTTTGTGGCAATTATTGCATTTTATTTGTGCATTTTAGTTCATATAAAATACTAAAAAAATACATTTGGCATTTGTTTGAGATTTAATTTCACATTTTAGGATTAAGTATTAGTTTAAATTGCTTGAAAATAAAGAAAGTAACAAAAATAGCCCATTTTCGCAGTTTTAATTGTTAATTGCTAAATAGGTTTTAAACAATTTTAGAAAATTAACTAGCTTAGTTTGGCAAATAAATTAGGTTTCATTTCTAATTTTTGCATTTTTTACAAAATACATAAAAAAATACAAAAGTGATAAAAAAAAGAGATAAATAATTAAAAGAAATAAAATAAAAAAACAATTTAAAAGAGGGTGCTTTAATAATACTCAGTTTGGGTCATTTGCTTACATCTTTACCCAGCCCAAAAGAATCCCAATCACCCCAATAGCAACCCAGCCCAATCCCCCAGTCTGGTCCGACCCGTTTCATCAAATGGCAAATCTAGGCCGTCCATTGATCTCATCCGACGGTCTAGATCAGTTCAAGCAAATTACATAAAAATGTAATAAAACCTTCACAAACATCTGAGACCATATCCATCTTCCTCGTACCCTGTTCATCACTGCCACCCTCCGCCGGCGGCCCACCTCCAAATGCCACCAAAATTACACCCTAGAACCACCTTTCTATCCTCTTTCCAACCCCCATCTTAGTTTTTCTCTAATCCCATCCAATCACCTCGAATATCAGATCTAAACTTTTCCGGCCATGACAACACCTCGTCCAAATGACACCAAATTCACACCAAGTGTTCACATCCCTCCTTACATCACGAATCCATGTCTATTTCACCTCAAATGTTCCCCGAACTGTTCGAATTTCGAATCAAACTTGGACTCCAAAACCCTAGCTGCATTAGTCATGGGTTTTTCAGAGGGCTTGATCATTATAGCATTTAGTCGTGTATTTTGTCATGAAAATATACGATTAAATGCACATTTGGTCAAGGGTTCATCTGATATTTTGCCCAGTTGAAGTCTCAGAACTGGTAAACTTCCCCGATTATTTTTCTATTATTTTTATTATCTCTTCCTGAGTATTTTCTTGTTAGTCATCTAAGTATTTCTGCTGCTGAGTCTGATTTCTGTTCTTATCCAAATTTTGATTTAGAATTCAGCGATTCAATGGGTGATAATTTTTTTGCTAAAAATGGTTGATAGATTCGAACTGTTAAGACTAATATAGGTTAGTGTTTGAAGGGTTCGATTTTGCAAAAGTAATGTTTGATTCATGCCAGGTTGATTGGATTTGATTTTCTTTCTATTTCTTAGAAATAATGGCTAATCCGGGATAGTTCATTTTGTGTTTGAGTTAGATATTTGATGATGTAACGAGGTTCTGATCGATTGTTGTTAATTTGCTTTAGTTTTGAATTAATTCAGTGGTTCCTTTGATTGTTACCAGTTGCTTCAATTAGTTTAGTTCAGTAAGTTTAGGATAATCAACAAATTGTTCGGTGTTTGGTGAATTAGCAGATCTAATTAGTTAAAAAGTGCTATTAGAGATTGGTTATAGCTGAATAATATATATTTTAGTTAATTATGAGGGGTTGGGATAGTTTGGGTAATTTCAGTTTGAACTAAGGGAAATTGGGAAAATCCAGGGGTATGGAACTTAGCTAGAACTCCCTAAAAGCTTCTAGATGTAGGCGTTAAGGTACATTTCAGTAAACTTAGGGTGCTTACTTAAGCAACAAGTTAGAAAATAAATGACTAAATAAAAAATAAATAGGGACTAATAGAAAAAAATAGAAATTTGAGGGTTGCCCCTCATTTAGCCTATAAAAAGGGCATTCCCATGCCTTAACAGACAAGTTTAGAACCATAGAATTCCTCCCAAAGTTTCTCAAGCTCTCCAGATTTGAAATTTGAATTCAGATTCATAATCCTTTCAAATTTTAACTTCCTTCATATAGAAAATCCAAAAAAACAATATAAAACTTCAAAAATCCAAAAAAGCTATTGTTCCATTAGGCAATAGGTGAATTTCAACTTACAATTGATGATTTACAAGTTTTTTGATTCAATCTATGGCTACTATGATTTCAAAGATCTATTTGTTTCATTTTGGGTGGTTTTTAGTCTCAGTCGAGTCATTTTGGGCCAACTAGTTGGTATAATATGCTGGTAGTGTCTTCTAAGTGTTGGTTAAAGCTTATTTTGATTAAAAGTACTCCAGTTTGGCTGTTTGTGTTTGCTGTTTACCACTCATTGTTGCTGTGTTGTTGATTCTCTGCTTGGTTTGCTGAAATTGGTCCTGAATTATTATTGTTGCATTGCTGTGGCTGACTTCCTCTTCTTCTACTGGTATTTTTGATTTCCAGGTACATATTTCGAATTCCCTTGATGTAAGTTTAGCGTTGAAGTAAAATGAAGCTTATATGCCAGATCTGAGTTCATCTGAACACTTGTAGTCGCAGTCAGTTAATTGATGTAATTGTTTAGTTCTAATTTGTTGACTGTGTACTGGATCATGACATGTTTAGCTAGGATTTTTGCCAATTGATGTGAACTATTAAGTTGAACTGTGGACTTTTAGAATTTCTAGATTTATGATATTTCATCAGTGGTAATCGTTAGGAATAGATTTAGTTGATTAGGATCAGTTGACACAATAATAATTGAAGGAATTCTTCTTCCTTATTTATGTTGGATGAAACTTTGGTGTTAAATTGTCCAACAGACCTTCTGCGAAACTATAGCAGCATATGTTCAAGCCTTCAATTATCTATGTTATCATCTGTTAGCTTGAATCAATGCAAATTAGTTAGGTTGTTTGGTATTGTCAAAATCAGATTCCTTAGCTGCTTTCCATCTTAGTAACACGTATGAACTCACCAGTAGCTAATTAGTGAAACGATCTGAAGCCTTCTACTGGATTCATAGTGTCAAAGTGTCATTAAATTGAAAGATGCATATGGCTTTTCCTCAACTACAATCGCTGCGCACGTTTGAATAATCTTAAGTGAACTTGTGTTTGTATGTTTACCTTTTAGGCTATTTTGGGCTTTAGTGATAAAACAAAAACGGCCCAGGTCCCATCCTTATTATACGTACTCATATACATGGGCCCAAACCTGGAAGTAGCCCTTTCTTTGGTGCTTACTGAATGAAGATTTCATATATGAATTAACTCATTAACAATTCCGTTAATTAGAGACAAATAAAAAAATAGAAAATTATAGTTACTTAGGTTTGCCCTTAAATAATAAGTGAGGCGAGCCTCACCCAATAAAATGCATAAATTGCGGGGCCCTCAATGAATGGTTATAATAAAATATTTAGAATTCGGGATGGGCCGTCTAGCGAATTTCACAGCCCTCCCCAAAGATAAATGTGTGCTAGTCTCTTTAGGTACGCCTTTAATAATATTACATTCCTAAACTCGGGTGCGCATTTATGCGACCCAAATCCAAATCTCTACAGAGTCAAAATGTGTTGACAACCACGGGTGCATTGATGTGACGTGGTTTGAAACGCGTTTTCACGATGTTGCAATTCTTGTTAAAAAAATAAATAATAATAATAATAAAAGTGGTTCAAAATTAAGAAGGCACATAAGATAAAGCATGTTTTAAAATCAGATAAAATCAAATATGACAGTTAAGAGACCCTGCTAGAACCACGAAACTCGGAATGCCTAACACCTTTTCCCGGGTTAACAGAATTCCTTACTCGGATTTTTGGTTTGCGGACTATTAACAGAGTCATATTTTCCTCGGTTCGGGATTCAACTGGTGACTTGGGAGACCATTAATCTTCCAATTGGTGACTCTGGATCTTAATGAATAACTCCCGTTCCGACTGTCCTTTAATTGAAAAAACTCCTTTACGCCCTTGCGGGAGTAGCAAAAAAGGAGGTGTGACAGCTCTGGCGACTCTGCTGGGGATGACCAACCCATAACATCGGTTCAGGGTCTAAGAATTCGATCTTGGAATAATTGTTATGTTTGGCTTTATCTGATTTTACTACATGTTTGGACCTAATGTGCAAAATACTTTACCGCTTTGATATTATCTGAACTGTATATATAAACTGTGCCGAAACCCTTCTCTTCTCACCTTCGGGGATGTGCTTACTGGTTGAGACTCCCTATTCTATTAGTGTCATACCTTGAAATAAGAAAGAGGCCGGACAAGTTACTAAGCCGGACGATCCGGCGGGTCCCCGATACGTAGCCCCCTTCTCGACTCGAGTTGTCCGCTCGGGTACACAGTCTAGAACACATACCCAGGTTTTGAACCTAGAATAACTTGACTTCATGTCGGATCCCTAGTAGGAAAACTTATTTGCATCATGCTGCATTTGACTTAGGGGACTCAACACAGGGATTGGGTCCGTCTAGGACAGGTAACCTGAAATGAAAAAGACTATCCTGATGCATCTTACGTGTTGCATATGCATTTATTTGTATGCAAAAATAGCAGCACCCCGGCTGTACTATGGTAAATCATCCAGCTGCTGAAGATGATGGAGAAAGCCATACTCATTTTACTCCCTGAAGTGTCCGGGAACAAAACACACCCGAAAAACAGGAGCAGCGCCAACCGCGTGTACCTCTCAATCCAAAGATCCTCCGTCTCGCAAATAATGTATGGGTTCAAAAACGCCATCTGATCTCTAATGGCTGACAATGCAACGCGACTGCCCCCAGCGTCACCCTGAGGTCTAAAACCAGTAAACTACCCCATCATATCCAAAAACTGTGCATGCATCATGCCTCTAATGTACTGGGGAAGTGCCACAGCCAATCTATCTACGCGCAAGCCGTATAAAACCTGAACATCTTCCAGCGTGATGGTGGCCTCTCCGGTGGGCAAGTGAAAAGTATGCATCTCCGGTCGCCACCGATCTACCAAGGTCGTGATGAGAGACCAATCCGGATGCATCCGTCCAAGCTCAAAAATCGTATAGAAGCCTGTAGCCTGTAGGCGCTCGACTACACAGCCATGGAAAGGATGCTCCGCGATGAACTCCCACAAATCGTCGGGTCTCCTAGGGCGGAGAGGCTGATTCGATAGTTGTCCCTCCCATATAAAGGAGGACCTATGGTCGCCCTGCAGCACTAATAGCTGATCCTCGGCAGGTCCAGGATGCACAGGCGGAGGAAAGGCTATGTCGTCTACTATAATTTAAACAAAATGAATTGTGTGTATTAGTTTAATAAATTAAATAATTATTTTTAATATTGGATTGCGTAATTATCTATAGGTTCGAGGCTCAATATTTGAGGCCAGGTAGCACCAAGCTATCCGTACTTATTATGTGTGTCATTTTCAACATTGTTAAGAAATTTGTTAGTTTAATAAATTAAATTAAAAATTTTTGATTTTGACTTAATAGTTATGTATGGCTTCCAGACTTGATTTTTTGAGTCCTGCTAGCACCGACTTATCCTTAATTATTATGCGTGTCAATTTCAACATTTTTTGAATTTAATTAGCTTAATAAATTCAAAAATAAAGTATGTTTAATATTGGACTGAATAATTAAGTATAGGTTCCTGGCTTGATTTTTGAGGCCCAGTAACATCGACTTATCCTTAATTATTAGGCGTGTCAATTTTAATATTTTTAGATTTTTATTATCTTAATAAATTAAATAATTAATTATGTTTAATATTGGACTGAATAATTAAGTATGGGTTCCAGGCTTGATTTTTGAGGCCCGGTAGCACCGACTTATCTTTAATTATTATGCGTGTCAATTTCAATATTTTTAGAATTTTATTAGCTTAATAATTTAGATAATTAATTATATTTAATATTGGACTGAATAATAAAGTATGGGTTCCATGCTTGATTTTTGAGGCCCGGTAGCACCGAGTTATCCTTAATTATTATGCGTGTCAATTTCAATATTTTTAGAATTTTATTTTCTTAATAAACTAATTAATTAATTATGTTTAATATTGGACTGGATAATTATGTATGGGTTCAAGCCTTGATTTTTTAGGCCCGGTAGCACCGAGTTATTCTTAATTATTATGCGTTTCAATTTTAATATTTTTAGAATTTTTTTAGCTTAAGAAATTAAATTAAAAATTATTGAATTGGATTGAATAATTATGTATGGGTTCCAAGCTCGATATTGGAGTTAATTTGAAAATTGAATAAAATGTTGAATTGGACATATATTAATTTGTTACTTTTGTGAGTTTATTATTATAAATTAAATAATTTATTTCGTAAAGTGTAATTGGATAGAGTTTGCAGTTACTACATATTTAAACTATAGAGACTCTATGCTAAAAGGCTATACATTTTACTACGCTAAAAGGCTCTATCTTTTATTACGCTAAAAGGCTCTATATTTTACTAAGCTAAAAGGCACTATATTTTACTACGCTAAAAGGCTCTACATACAAATTTATCAACAATAATATGAACATAACAGTAACAAAACAAATAAATAAAATAAATAATATTATTTAATAATATAAATTATTTATCAAATTTTAATACAAATTATTTATTAAATTTTAATAATTTTTTGTCGCAAAGAAAATAAATCAATCCGGGTATATAAAATATGCAAATTATAACACAAACATAATATAAATTAACATTGAAAAACATTAAACATGTACTATACGAGTTTCGGCATAAACTAAATCGAAATACCTCAATTTATGTTTTTTGAATTTGATTGAAATCGAATTTTTGCACTCGAAAGACGGAATCCAAAGCTTCTTTTGTGTGTGAGACCTACACTCCTTGCTTTTTAGGTGACGGGTGGGGTCGAATTTTTTTTTTTTAAATTGACGAGGGGGTGGGGGACCAGTTTTTGGCAGAAACTTTTTTTTTAATGGGGGCACACGTTTCTGTCATTGTCCAAGGAAGAAGAAATGTTTAATTTAATTAAGGCAATTCATAGTATAATACTAATTAATTCGCAGTATTATACTGCGAATTGCCTTAATTAAATTAACATGTGCCCATACTCATAAATGAAACGCAGTACTATACTGTGTTTAAGTAATTCGCAGTATAGTACTACAAATTGCTTAATTTTTTAATATTTTACAGTATAATACTGCGAAATACCTATTTATGTAACTTTTTTAGCACTAAAAAGATGCTTTTTGTCCAAAAAAGCATCAATTAAGTTTCAATCTCCTTTTTTGTTCTTTTTTTTTTCCGTTGTCTTCGCCAACAAAGGATATCCAATCAAGCCTAAATTTGGAATTAGGGGTGTATAAAGAAAATCGATAAACCGCACCAAACCAATAATCCGAGTCAAACTAAAGAAAAAAACTCAATTATGGGTTGGTTTGACTTGGTTTGGTGTTAGAAAAAATAATCCGACCATAATTGGTTTGGTTTGGTTTTAACTAAAAAATGTCAAACCAAAACTAAACCAACCCGATATTACATTTCTTCAATTTTTATAGATATTTTATACATATAAATATTTATTTTTAATACAATTCATAAATATTTATTAAACCTTTTTACAATTTTATCTTTAAACATATTGTTTCAAGTTTGGAATTAACATTCTTGAATGGTCCAATAAATTTTATAGTTCATAAAGGTAGTAATTCAAATAAACTTCACATCAATACTAATGCTAACTAAGAAAATTCAATTCAACACTAGAAATGACAATAGTATGGATATCTATTTTTTAGTTTAGCATTATTTATATTGAAAATGCATAACTTAGTTTATCTTTTTCTTTATGGCTTAGTTGTATAACTAATATACTTATAATTGTACTTATTTAAGCATGACTTATATAGTACTTTTAGATTATATTAATATTTATTATGGTTTATTACTTAGTAATATTTTCTTTATGGATTTTAGTATTTTTGTTATTGGATATTTTAGTACAATGTTATGACGCATCTCATATTATTGTATTATTTTCTTGAAAAAATACATTATATAGTTGTATTCTTGTAGGATTAGAGAAGTATGTGGAGCACAAATTATATATTTGTTCTATGAAGACTTATCGGAAAAAAAAATCCCCGAAAACCCGAAAAATCCGAGAAAACGCGAGATTGAAAACCCCGATTTCGTTGGTTTGGTTTGGTTTATAGATTTGAAAATCCGACACTATTGGTTTGATTTGGTAATTAAAAAATCCAAACCAATCCGATCTATGTACACCCCTAGTTGGAATCCTTTTAGATCTACTGACTCGCCTACAAGAGTGTAGATAATCTTATACTTCATAATTCTACCGTAAAACATGTATTCCTCTTTTATTAAGTAACAAAAGTAATATACTATATTTAGAATTGAATTTTTGGAATACAAAATATACATAATTAAAAGCACCAAAAAATCTATAATTTATTGAATTTTTAAATTTCACAGTTTAACTAAAATTTTATTTTGTTAATAAACTAAATAGACATGCTAAAATGATACTGCAAAATGAATTTATTTAATCATTGGTGCAATATAAGATACCTATCTTTCAAAGGGAAAAAAAATCCTACAGGGGAAGTAATTTTGAGGTCGCATTTTGAACAAATATGACAGTCACGACGTTATCGATCTCTTACGATAAAGAACTTGGCCGTTGTCATAACTATGAAATATGGAATGACCCTCGCTCAAATTCCTGGGGCTGCCACAGGAATTTATTTTAGCTTCCAGAAATGATTCCAACTCAAATAGTTACATTGTACACCTACAAACAAGAATGAAACCACTGTCAATCCTAGATAACTCGCTACTTCATAGAGAAGTACATTTAATGGGTAATTGCGTAGAGTAGTTGCATATTAAAATTTCAATAAATCCTCAATGCTTCTAATTGATAGGGAGAAGGACTTTACCATGCATCTTTTGTACAAATCGTTCAAACTCCATGAAATTGTGTTTCTCCAGTAGAGTTGGGCTCAACCTGAGGTAGGTAAACGCAGATAAGTAGTGTCGACCAACTGGATCATTCCTAGGCTTGGAATTTTCCAACATCATATTGTAGCCTTCTCTATGGTAGCATGGACGTGAATTCTCACCAGCAACAGGAATGTAGGCTTCCCATGCAACATTTAGCACCTGCAATTTTGGGAAATCCCTTAAACAAAGACCAAGTATATCCAGTGATGCAGAGACAATACATGGATATTACATTAAACGATCAATATCAAGCTTCTGAGCTATTTGTGATTAATTTTTACAACAAAAACAATCCCCACCACCATCCCCACAAAAAAAAAAGGAAAAACATTCACTTGCTAAAAAATAGAAACAATATCGACAAAACAACATATACATGAGCAAGGACTAAAAATGTAAGAGAAATTGATTCTTTGAAATATTTAAATGGCTCACAACCTAGTTGCTTGACAACATGACTCTCTCCTATAGGAAAAATTCATTAAGCTTTGCATATTTCATTTACATCAGACAATAATACATTTTTGCAACCTCGAGCCTTTAGACAAACAAATGTTACTTTTCAATTTTTCATGGTTAAACACCAACATCTTTAAAACTTTACTTTTCAATTACGTGTGGCGTACGACAATCATGTATTACTTGGACAAAAAAAACTAAATAACACAACATATCCTCTGCGTGTTACCTGCCAAACTAGTCTTTCAGGGTCAGCTATTGCTTCTGAAAAGTCAATTTCCTGATAAACTGTGCGCAACTCAAGACAAGTGAAATTCAGAGCTGCCTCATGCTTCTTTAACATTGACGCAATTGGAGAATAGCCATCACTAGAGTCACCACTGTAAAAGCCAGCTGTTAATTCAGCTGCGCCACTCCTACTGTTGCGCCACCAATAGATTCCTGGTAGCTACATATCAATGAGAGTGCATCAGGAACCAAAATCAATCTAAAAACGCAATTTATAATGCCATGAATATGTCTAGCATTTAAAGGAATATGTTTTACATTTTACCACCTTTGCTGCTATAGGAGTGCCTTTAAAAGACAAATTTGCCAAGCCAAGTACTTGATCACCATGATCAATTAAAACTTGAGTGTACCATTTCAAGAAAAATCTACCATAAATGCTATTATATTCTCCGCCATCACGAAAAAACTCGGTGTTTTGTGGTTTCGAATTGTAAGAACCTGCAGTCCAAGGTCCTTTACCACAGGACGAGCATCCGAATGCCTCCGCTGCCTTTTTCAAGCTATTAAACAAGTACTTATCATAGCACTGCAAAGTATATAAGCACACATGATTAATAATTATGTCACACTAGATATCAAGGGTCAATAGCTAATCTATTACGGAGTTTAAGAAAAAAATGAAGACTTTTAGAATTTGGGTCCTAAACAAATCAGAAAGGAGCCCAGAGTATTTGTGTGGTTATAAAAGTTTCTCATTAAGTGTAGAATTGTAAGTTTAAGCTAAATTGTTGCCAAATTTAAAAATTGGTCATTCTTTTTTGAACGGACCAAAAAGGAAATAGGTTTACATAAACTGAAACAGAGAGAGCGTACTATTATTATAAAATGGAAAGACCCAAAGTGAGCATGATATTAAGGGCAAGAAAGTTTGCACAACGGAAGAAATCTTGGCTAAGATTCTTAAATTGTTATTGCTTCGGATATATGGTGCATGTTTAACAAAGAATTTGATGCTTTCGGAAGATACATAAGCCTGTGTTTTTCATTTTTTTCATTATTTATTATCCTTTTGAATTTTCGTAATCCAGACCTCCCATTTGTTGGATTACATTAGAGATGTTATTGCTGAATTATCATTATAACAAGAGATATGGAAAGCAGGTTGTTTGATATCATGGGCTTTCAAGGGGAGCAAGAAGCCAAGGAAGCTCTCAAGTATTTTGGCAAGTCTATATGGATAATAGTCAAACTACTAGCAAGGTGTTTCTATTTCTTGTGAGATGTTTCTACTTCTATTCTCTCCCATATTTCTAAATGAGCAGATATTGGAAATAGTGGTGTGTTTAATGTTTCTTATCGAAATCGAAAAGAAGAAAAGCTATCCAAAGACATGATAAATTGAACAAGTCTTTGACCTTATTGTGATACTTGAGAGTCTCTAAACTGTCACTTACGACTATTATTTTTCTCCTTGTTTTTCTTTCTTTATTGGTCGTCTTCCTGCGCTTTCCATTCACGATAGAGGGCTATCAAACTAGAAACAATTATTGGAATTGACGTTACAACAACCATTAGATTTCAGGTTCAAATTCTAGTGGAGGAAAAAATTATTAGGTGATTATTTTCTGCCTGCCTAAGCCTTGATGAATAAAGTTACATGGTATCTGTACTAGTGAAGATAACAGACACTCATTGGAATAATCGAGGATGTGCAAGTTAGCCGGACACCACCATTATAAAAAAAATAGTTATAACACATTTAATGTTGGACTGTAACTACAAGTATTCACAATGTTGATCGGGCGAAGTATCATTTACGATAGAAAATTGTTAATCACCATTTGAGAGGTTAAATTCACCTGAAATTCACCAATGCCAGGATATTTCCACCCAAGTTTAGCGGAATGAGAAGGGTATCGTAATTCTCCACATGGACCAAGTCCAATTTCAATCTTAGAGATGACTCCATTTTCAAAGAACTCATCGAACTTCGCGCGGAAGCTTCTCATTAAATCACAATAAACCTGTACGAGCAAATTAGTCATTGAAATAATAAACCTTAAAACATCATATGTTTTTGGGATGGGACAATTCTTCAAGAAGTCATAGTATTACCATTATTTGAATAACCAAAAAACAAAAGTTTAGCACGTTTTTGACAATGGTACAAAGGTACTCCCTCCGGTCCAAAATAAGTAATTTTTTATCATTTTTCTTGTGGTCCAAAATAAGTGATTTTTTCAGATTTCAGGAACGAATAAATTATTTTTTACCTTTATTGTCCTTGGAGTAATAATGTTGAAATATGTGTTAGGAGTATTTATGCGAGATAGTAAAGGTTAATATGGTCAATTTTATTGCTAATTAATGCTAAAAGGTGAATTTATTAATCTGTGTGAAAACATCTAAAAAAAAATCACTTATTTTGAACTGGATGGAGTATTTACCTTAAGCTACGTATTCTCCCATACTTTGATATAAAATAAAATCAAGAAAAAATGAAGTAGAAAACGGTATGTCGACCTACTAAACTATATGATGCACAAACAAAAGAAAAAAAAAAAATAAAGATTACCTCAAGAGCAGTTCGTCCTCCTAAAACACGCTCCTTGTCAACTCCCCAAGTGAGACATTCATGGGTTCTTCTTAGATCTTTGTCGGTAAAAAATATGTCAGGATTTTTGTCACCAATTTCTGTAACCCATCGTGGAAGAGGAATATGAACATCATCACCGACATTTCCTCCGCATTCATGGAATGACATTACCACCTGGATATTTTCTTCAAAAGTAAGACGACTGAGAAAGTTCAAATACTTCAATAGAATATTTCAGAAGGGAAGAAGTCAAAGAAGACACCAGATCACATTAAAGATGCAATTCCATTCAACCGAGAACTAACCCGCAGTTTTAAGTTAAGATCTCGAACAATTTCAAAAAGCCTCTTGTAACCATTCCAATTATATCTTTCTGGGGCATGCGCCTCCACTATACCCCACCAGCACTCCACGACGACCCCATCCACATTAGCTGATTTCAAGATCTTTAGTTGGTTAACTAGATTATTGGCATCCACAATTTCACATTCCATGTTGATGATGCCCATCTGTCATATGAAAGTCAAAATGGTTTACAGTTTCCAAATAATTTGACAGGTTAAGTGGAAGATAAGCTTTGATGAGACGACTAGGCAAGTAACAATTTAGGCGCACACAAGAAAGGATTAACAATATGCTTGGCTCTCGCGTTCAAAAAGACACCAAACAGAGTGAATCATATGGTGCTATATTGATGAATAAACTTCGAGAGGAAACGAATAAGGTCCCACAAGAAAGAAAGTCTAATTCAACTCACGGGTAGCATAACATATACGGGAATGTACGGGGTGGCCGTGAAATCTCGCTCCTGCAACCCTGGAGTAACATCAACAACCTGTGAATAGAGCACAAAAAATTAGTGAAGATCCTTCACCTAAAGACAGAAACATGTCTATAAAAGTTAACTGTCATGGCGTAGTTCAAAATTCCTCTGTGTCCCCCCTCCTATGGAAAAGGAAGAGAATACCATATAGTAATCCCCTCAAGCTGTAAAACCACGAAGTGACATATCATGATCCGGCGACAAGAAACAGACATAAGCACGTTATTATAACTTCAAAAATTATACCACGTTATACAATGCGATTAATTCAAAATCTAACATGTAAAGCTGCAAAAATAGAGTTATCCATTAAGTAAATATTTGGTTACCTTTGGATGATCATAGGAAGGCCAATTAATTGAGTGGTCATCTCTAGCAGGATCAACATTATCGTCTCCAACCATAGCCATGGTACAAGTTCGAGGGACAGAGCTTGAATTCACCAAAAGAAACCTTGAGTTTTGCAAGGGGAAATTCGCCGGTTTCAGGATTTGACTAAAACTGACTGTCGGAGAAGCTGAAAGTATGGCCCGTGGCTGTCCAACAAGTGAAGAAAACGCCGCAGCCATTTCAGTTCAATTCTCCTCCTATTCTGAATGGGCGATGAGACTTCTCTCTAAGTGTAAATTGAGGAGTTCCACTTCCGCGGGATACGGCGTTTAGTTAATTAAGGATATCAAAGTGACCGGGATATAAAAAATTGTTAGATCTATCACGTGCGCTGCTAAGGAGAATCCGAATTTATACATGGACCCCTTAAGTTGCAATGATATAGTTTGAGCCCCTAATTTTGGTAAGACGGCGGAACAACGCCAAGGTATCATCTAATTGCGGGATTAATTATTTTTTTCAATTGTTGGTGATGACTTTGAGCAAAACCTCTTAGAATCTGTCTAAAACCACTTTAGACTTTGGGAATACTAGATATCAAATGGGTCATTGTCCTGCCTCAAGTTCACTTGGTTCAAGATGAGCTAAACAATTGGTTTTAAGTCAATCCACCCAACCCAAATCTTATTCTCAACTTTTAAACAAACATACATAAAATTATTTTATGTTTTGGAATATATGTCAATTCATGCCAAATGATTTCTTTCCTCAATTTGGATTTAGAATTTTATTTGATAGTTCTTCATTTTATAATACTAATAAATATCAGAATAATTAAGAAGTACAGTAAAATTAGAACTTCCCACCTCCCACAGCCCCAACACCACCCCACCCCTAAATAGAAATATTATTTAGAGTACTTTGTTTAATGTGTTAGATAGAGTATTTTTTTATTTCAATAAAATGAATATTTTCTTTTATGACGCAGAAAAAGTTTCAAAAATAAGTCGTTTCTTTTTATGATGTAGAAAACATATTCTTTTTCACAAAATGAATACTTTTTATTTTGTAGAAAAAATATTCTCTTCACAAAAATGTACTTTCTCTTGCATGATGTAAAAAAAGTCCCCCCCACCCCCACCACCACCACCACCACCACACACACTAAATGAGTACTTTATTTTCCATATGTAGAAAAAATATTGCCTTTGATTTTAACAAAAAAAATATTTTCTTCTCATGTTATAGAACATGTATTTCTTTCATTTCAATCAAATGAGTACATTTTTTTTTAGTTTATTGTGATACCTAAAATATAGCTCAATGCATGTCCTTTATTTTATCGATATAAATTTAATTTGTTATTTTATTGTGATTATGTGTTTCTTCTTTATTTTCAGATTCTTTTTATGGTTGGAGGGTTGAAAAAGAGTTTTGGAAGATGTTTTCCCTTCTTTTGATAGGGAAAATATTTTCTTCCGATTGAAAAAAATAAATTCATAAAAAAATATTTTTTAAATATTTAAACTAATCAAAAATAAGAAAATTAGAAGATATTTCCAGCACATTGGTCAAGATAGAACTCTAAGATTGAGCATTTTCATTGTTCAAGGATGGACACCATCATGGGTCCTGATGATTTTTGATGGGTTAACTTGGACTAGCCCAAAACAATTCAAAATTGTTCTATTCTAAACCCATTAAAACTTGGACGGTTTGGGCGGGTCAAATGGGTTTGGGTTAATTTTTTCACCCCTAAACCGAGTAAAACATTGGAACACAAAATAGATACATTAGTCCTTATTTGCATATTTAACCTGGTATTTCTTAAAATTGACAGCTTATAGCTAAAGATCAAATAACCCTAAAATCCTAACTTCCGCAGCAAGCGACAACTCAGATATCACCATGGGCAAACTCCAAACTTAGCCTAACAAGAAAGGAAGTATCTCAAATCCATATTTTCGAATTATTTATTCTGCCTCTAATATGATTCGATATTGTAGTAATTTCATTTCAACTTATATATATGTAATTGATTTTATTTGAGAACCTTGTTAAGTATTTTTAGATCATTTACAACTTGGAGAAGAAAATCATAAATTCAATTAAAGAAATTTTGAGTTTAAAATTGGATTTTTGAAATTGGATTCGATATAAAGTGGGGGTTTTGGTAAACAATTGATGTCACGATCAATTGAAACGGCACAACATTAATCCTCTAATGTTGGTTTGCCTATCAAGTGAAATGTTATATTCCATCACGATCCCGATAGTAGGAATTTTGGGTCGTGACAAGTAATATCAGGAGGGGCACATGCTGAGGGATCACAAGATAAAGAATCACAGCAGTAATAAGAATTTGATCGACCAATATATCTTAAACCAATAGAAACAAGTAAACACGGTAAAGGAAATGCACGATATCACCCTTCGTGCTTTTACTCTCAACCTCACCATATGAAATAATAAAAATGGCACGGCATCACCCTTTATGCATTAACACCCACAACACGACATGGCATCACATTTCGTATATTAACACTCCCCCTCACCATAAAGTAATGAACAATGACAATAGGGAGATAGAAATAACAAGAATAAGTCTTATACAATAGGGAGATAAAAATAACAAGAATAAGTCTTACTTCAATATTTGGTTCCACAACACCAACCTCAACTTTGAATCAATACTCAGTTATTACCAAAGTCTGTAAACATGATAAGAATGATCAAAATAATGATTAACTAGTATAAGCACGGATAATATGATCACGGAAAGCAACAATTGCAAGAATAACACTTACTATTATGCTATGCCCTGACAATAAAGCATAGGTACTCGTCACCTCACCTATATGTTTTACCCAACATTCAAACACATAGAAAATAGGCAAATAAGACTTAATACCTCAAGTCAAGGTTAACCACGATACTTACCTCGTTCCAACGGCCAAAATCAAAGCTCAAACACGACTTTTCCCTTCAAACAAGCCTCCGGACCAATAAAATCTAGCAAATTACCAACCAAACGATTCAAATAAATCCTTAGGAACTACCCAAGATTGTAAATTTAGGCCATTATTGAAAAAGTCAACACCCGATCCCATTTGGTCTAAACCCGAAATTCGGACTAAAACTCGATTACCCATTCACCCCGAGCTCGGATATATAATTGGTTTTTGAATCTAACCTCAATTTGAGGTCTAGATCCCCAATTTTTTAAATCACTAGTTTCTACCCAAAAGCCCCCAAATTCCACCACAAAACCTTAGACTTTAGGTTGAAATCTTGTGATATGTAGTGAAATATTGAAAGAAACTAGGTTAGAATCACTTACCTACGGATTGGGGAAGAAGAAGTCTTTGGAAAATCGCCTCTAAGGTTTTAGGTTTTGAAAATTTGAAGAATGAGAGAAAAACTTCGTCTAAGTCATATTTACCCAGCTGCAGATGTCGCAAATGCGAAGGAACCATCGCCAATGTGAAGCCCTTCACACCTCTGCTATCTTCACAAATACGAAGATTGGCTGCAAATATGAACTCTGATGGGAACACAAATACGACACAACCATTGCAAATGCGAAGAATGTTGTCCCCTGACCTACATCACAAATGCGAATAATATTTCGCAAATGCAAAACCTGTGTGACCCAGCTTCTCTTTGCATTTGCGATAAGAAGCTTACAAATGCGAACCCCTCAAAGGCTGCAAATGCGATGCCTGATCTTGCAAATGCGAGATCAGAGGCCTGCAATAAGATCAGATGCACAAGCAATTTCTCTAAGTCAAATTCCACTCTGTAGCCTATCCGAAGCTCACCCCGAGCCCTCAAAGCTCTAAACCAAAAGTTCACACGAGTCTAAAAATAGCATACGAACTTGTTCGCGCAATCAGATCGCCACAATAATATCCAGAACTACGAATTGAATACCAAATCCAATGAAATTTTCAAGAAAATTTTGAAACTTCTAATTTCTCAATCGGAGGTTTGAATCACATCAACCAACTCCGTTTCTCACCAAATTTCACAGAAAAGTCATAAATATGGCATTGGACCTATATCGGGTTCCATAATCAAAATACGAACCTGATATCCAAAAGTCAAATATTGATCAAGCATTTTAAATGCATTTATCCTTTAACTATTATATTTTGACAAAGTCCGATATCTCGGGCTAAGGACTTTCGATTTTGATTTCGGTCATTTGCCCAAGTCCTAATTCACCATACGGACCCATCAGGATTGTCAAAATAGGAATTCAGGTCTGTATACCAAAAATATTGATAGAAGTCAATTCAAATAAAGTTTTAGGCAAAATTTCTTATTTTTAACAATTTTTAACATAAAAGCTTTTCAGAAAGATGCTCGGACTGCGCACACAAATTGAGGAAGGCTAAAACATGATTTTTAAGGCTTCAGATCATAAATTAGGCTTTGAAACATGAGATGACCTGTCAGATTATCACATTTTCCACTTCTAAAATAACAGTTCGTCCTCGAATGGATATAGCAAAGTACTTGGGCTGGTGAAAAGATGGGGATATCTACTCCGCATGTCTGACTCGGATTCCCAAGTATCTTCCTCGATGGGATGACTTCTCCACTGCACTCGAACTGAAGGATAACTCTTCGACCTCAGCTGACAAACTTGTTGAGCTAGAATAGCTACTGACTCCTCCTAATAGGTCAATTCCCTGTCCAACTAGACATAGCTGAAATCTAGCACGTGGTACAGATCACCGTGATACTTCCGGAGCATGGGCACATGGAATACCGGATGAACCTCTGACAAACTAGGTGGAAATGCGAGCATGTAATCCACCTCACCCACTCTATGTAATCTCAAAATTTCCAATGTATCTAGGGCTCAACTTTTCCTTCTATTCCAAACCTCATTACACCCTTCATGGGTGATACACAGAGCAACATTCTCTCTTTGGCCATGAATGCAACATCTCGAACCTTACGCTCAGCAAAACTTTTTTGCCTGGACTGAGTTGTGCGAAGTCTATGCTGAATGATCTTAACCTTATCCAAGGCATTTTGTACTAAATCTGTACCCAATAACCGAGCCTCCCCCAACTCAAACCATCCAAATGGTGATCGACACCGTCTATCATATAATGCCTCATAATTGGCCATCTAGATGCTCAACGGATAGTTGTTATTGTAGGCGAACTACACAAGTGCAAAGAAGTGATCCCAAGAGCCTCCGAAGTTAATAACATAGGTGCGAAGCATATCCTCCAATATATGAATAGTGCACTCGGATTGTCTGTCCGTCTGAGGATAAAATGTTATGCTCTACTCAGCTTGTATGCCCAACTCACGTTATAATGCCTTCCAGAAATGCGAGGTGAACTGCGTACCTTGACAAGAAATTATAGACACGGGCACATAATCTCGCCTAAACTCATACCACAAATATAGGTTGTGAGGCAAAAGAAGAAATATAAAAACCCAACGCAAGTCAGGGTTGAATCCACATGGATTTAACTTTTGGATTAGGTATACACCTAGTGTGACTCTATGATGTGTCCCAAATTACACTTTCACATTTTCAATTGTTGTTTTGTATTTCTACATTTAACCTATTGATTGTAATTGTAGAGCTAAGAGATACTATTTTTGGTTTTGGTTATTTTTCAAGTTATGAAAGATCTAGGGCTGTAACTTCCACCTAGTTGGTTACCTAAAGGATTTAGAGATTTAAGGCATATTTGGTTGATCAGGATACAATGTAGAAATCATACTCAATTACTCACTCTATACCTCTCGATAGTTTGAGTGATTTTGCCCGATTTGGCTTTTTCAAGATCAAACGGGTATTCCACAAAGCAAGTGATAAATGCTCTAGTCGGGTCTTACTATCTATATGTTCGACCCTGTAATTGGGGCTATCAATTTTTTGAGTTCACCCCAATTCCTAGTTAGCCAAGTTTTACTAGACTTAGTCTGTCTTTCTTAAGTAGAGACTAAATCAAATAGGCATGAATCAATATTTGTAACCATCAATTCTCAAATTCAAGCAAGAACTAGGCTAAATATCATAAATCCAATTATAAATAAGTCCTAAATCAATTACCCATTAAGTACCCATACTATGGTTGGGTCACAACTAGGGTTGTTCATTTGGATCGAATATCCAAAATTCGAAACTGATCTATTCAATGCCAGATTTCAGATTCATATTGGATCGAATTTTGGATTGTGTTTATTAAAATTTCGGATTTCGGATCGGATTTGGATTGGTATATTTTAATCTGATCCGATCTGAAATCTTAAATTATTAGGTAATGAATAAATACTACACTTTAATTTCGAATAGTCAGACTTCCTTTACATCTTCCTCCAAGTTATTACCTTTACAATTGCTATATTTATCTATATTGGCACCATAGTACTCTCATAATTGCATAAACATGAATTTTTCTTAATGTGTTGCCTCTTTTACAAAGAAAATATACATATTAGTTTGCAACTTTGAGGCATAATATGATACGAAATTTGATTCGATCCAAACTTTAAAATCCAATCCAATCCGATATAACTCGGATCAGATTCAGATTGCATTTTCTAGAATTTAAAATCCGAAATTCGAATCCAAAATGTGCTAAATCTGATCTGATCCGATCCGTGCACAACCCTAGCTAAGAGTTTAGCTACTCATGAAAAATGAAGAAATTAAAGAAGAAACTAAGATAGAATTCATAATACTTGATTAAGGAAAGAAAATCTAATGTTTAAAAGCTAATTTAGTACAATGTTACCCAGTACATTAAATAAAAATGGTTCAGGTGCTCCCAACTTACAAAACTTGACCTAAAAATGACAAAAAGTTCTATTTATACTAAGCTAAAAATATCTGACAAAATTGCCCTACAGAGGCTGTGCGGCGCATAATTATGTGTATAGTCCGCATATTGAGACTTGGCTTGACAAGTTCCAATTCTCCGGCCGCACAATTTTGGGTTGCGACCGCACTTCTTAAACTTCTGCGGACCGCACATTCATGAGTGCGGTCGTAGAATTATAGTGCGGTCCTCATTTCTTGACCTTGGGCTTTGGCATTGTGGGACTTCTGTGAACCGCATATTTCTGAGTGCGACCGCGCTCTTGCTTATGCAGACGCACAAAAATGGTGCGGTCCGCATTTCTTCTTGACCTTAAAATCCCATCTCTCTAAACTTTATCTTCTGCACCCGCACCAGAATTGTGTTGTCTGCATTTTGCTGAGCATTTCTTGTCAGAGGCTTTCTTCATGATCTGCGGCCACACTTAATATTGTGCGGTCCGCACAGTGCCCTTTTAGCCTTGTTTGTGTCCTTATCTAAAATTACTCCTTCTTGAGTTGATTTTCATCTCTTTAGCTCATATTCTAACACCCCTACAAGCAAACACATTTTATTAGTTTTTGAGAATACCTTTAAGAAATTTTGAGCTAAAACACAAGTAGAAGAGTGCAAATAAGCAATCAAAATCCTTACTTATCAGCACACCGTGAAGGCGGACGATCTCGCGAATATAAATCTCTGCCAACCGCTCTGAAGAATAGGTAATTGCCATAGGAATGAAATGCGTTGACTTTATCAGCCTATCCATAATGACCCAAAATACATTGAACTTCCTCTGAGTCCGTGGGAGTCCAACAACAAAATCCATAGAGATAGACTCCCACTTCCACTTAGGAATCTCCATCTTCTAAAGCAAACCACCAGGTCTCTGATGCTAGTACTTTACTTGCTGACAGTTTAGACACCGAGCTACATATACAACTATATCCTTCTTCATTATCCTCCACGGATAATTCTGCCGTAAGTCCTGATATATCTTGGCGGCGCCTGGATGAATAGAATCCCAAGAACTATGGGCCTCCTCAATAATCAACTCACGAAGTTCATCCACATTAGGCACACAAACACGGCCCTGTGATAAGTAAGGATTTTGACTACTTATTTGCTCTCTTTTACTTTCGTTTTAGACCAAAATTGCTTAAATTTACTCTCGAAAACTAATGAAATGTGCTTGCTTACAGGAATAATAGAACATGAGCTAAAGAGATGAAAATCAACTCAAGAAGGAGTAATTTTGGATAAGAACAGAAACAAGGCAAAAAGGGCACTGTGCGGACCGCACAATATTGAGTGCGGCCGTAGATCACGAAGAAGACCTCTGACAAGAAATGACATGCAAAGTGCGGACCACACAATTCTAGTGCGGCCGCAGAAGACAAATATCAGAGAGATGATTTTAAGTTTAAGAAGAAATGCAAACCACACTATTTTTGTGTGGCTGCATGATCAAGAGCACAGTCGCACTCATTTTATGAGGTCCGCAGAAGTTTCACACAGCCAAAGCCCAAGATCAAGGAGTGCGGTCGCAGAAGCAAGAGTGCGGTCGTACTCTTTAATGTATGGTCCGCAGAAGTTGAAGGAGTGCGGCCACAATCCAGAATTGTGCATCCGCAGAACTGGAACCTGTCAAGCCAAGTCTCATTGTGCGGACCGCACACAAAATTATGCGGCCGCACAACCTCTGTAGGGAAAATTTTGTTATATATTTTTAGCTTAGTATAAATAAAACTTTTTGTCATTTTTAGGTTAAGTTTTGTTTTGGGAGAGCACCCGAGCTGTTTTTCTTTACTGTATTGGGTAACATTGCATTAGTTTAGCATTTTAACATTAGATTTTCTTCACTTAATATTCTATTATGGATTTTATCTTAATTTCTTCTTTAATTTTTGCATTTTCCATGAGTAGCTAAATTTCTAGATAGGGTTGTGACCCAAACCTAGTGTGGATACTTAATGGGTATTTGATCTAGGACTTGTTTGTGGTTAGATTAGTGATATTTAGCCTAGTTCTTGCTTGAATTCAAGAATTAATGGTTGCAAATATTGATTCATGCCTAATTGACTTAGTCTCTATTTGAGAAAGAAAGTCTAAGTCTAGGAAATCTTGGCTAACAAGGCATTGGGGTGAACTCAAGAAATTGATAGCCTCAATTAAGGGTTGAATCTAGAGATAGTAAGACTCGACTTGAGTATTTATCACTTATTTTGTGCAATACCCATTTGGACTTGAGAAAGCCAAATTGGGCAGAATCACTCTAATTACCGTGAGATATTAAGTGGGTAATTACGTGTGATTGCTATATTAAAACCCCAACCAATCAAACTTTCCATAGATTTTAGAACCTATTAGGTAACCACTTAAGTGGAAATCACGACCCTAAACCTTTTATCAACTCGAAAAACAACAAAATCAAAAATATTACTATTTCTTAGCTTTTCATTTGCAAACATTAGCATAATTAATAGAAGTAGAAAGAAATAACCAAATATATGGAAGTGTAATCTTGGGCACATCATACATCTAATCTAGACATACACATAATCCCTTATCTAACTCCCTGTGGATTCGACCCCAACTTGCGTTGGGTTTTTAAATTTCACATAGTTTAATTAAATTTTTATTTTGTTAATAAACTAAATAGACATGTTAAAATGATACTGCAAAATGAATTTATTTAATCACTGGTGCAATATAAGATACCTATCTTTCAAAGGAAAAAGAAAATCCGACAAAGGAAGTGATTTTGAGGTCGCATTTTGAACAAATACGACAGTTAGGACGTTATCGATCTCTTATGATAAAGAATTCGGCTGTTGTCATAAATTTGAAATATGGAATGACCTTTACTCAAATTCCTGGGGCTGCCACAAGAATTTATTCTAGCTTCCAGAAATGACTCCAACTTAGATAGATACATTGTACACCTACAAACAAGAATGAGACCAGTGTCAATCATAGATAACTCGCTACTTCATAGAGAAATACATTTATGGGTAATTGCGTAGTTGCATATTAAAATTTTAGTAAATCCTCAATGATTCTAATTGAGAGGGAGAAGGACTTTACCATGCATCTTTTGTACAAATCCATCAAACTCCATGAAATTGTAATCTCCAGTAGAGTTGGGCTCATCCTGAGGTAGGTAAACGCAGATAAGTAGTGTCGACCAAATGGATCATTCCTAGGCTTGGCATTTTCCAACATCATATTGTAGCCTTCTCTATGGTAGCATGGATGTGCATTCTCACCAGCAACAGGTATGTAGGCTTCCCATGCAACATTTAGCACCTGTACTTTTGGGAAATCCCTTAAACAAAGACCAAGTATATGCAGTGATGCAGAGACAATATATGGATATTACACTACACGATCAATTATCTCTTTGATATAGATTAACATCAAGTTTCTGAGCTATTTGTGATTAATTTGCACAACAAAAATAATCCCCACCACCATCTCTCACAAAAAATAAAGGAAAATCACTCATTTGCTAAAAAATAGATACAATATCGACAAAACAACATTTACATGAGCAAGGACGAAAAATGTAAGAGAAGTTGATTCTTTGAAATGTTTAAATGGCTCACGGCCTAGTTGCTTGAAACCACGACTCTCTCCTATAGGCAAAAATCATTAAGCTTTGCATATTACATTTACATAAGACAATAATACATATTTGCAACCTCGAGTCTTTGGACAAACAATGTTACTTTTCAATTTTTCATGGTTAAACACCAACGTCTTTAAAACTTTACTTTTCAATTACGTGTAGCATATGACAATCTAATTTGCACATTAACATCAAGATTCCTCGAAATAACTAAATAACACAACATATCCTCTGCGTGTTAGATTTTCAAATATTTACCTGCCAAACTAGTCTTTCAGGGTCAACTAACTAATGCTTCTAGAAAGTCAATTTCCTGATAAACCGTGCGCAATTCAAGACGTGAAATTCAGAGCTGCCTTATGCTTCTTTAACATTGACGCAATTGGAGAATATCCATCACTACAGTCACTACTGTAAAAGCTAGTTGTTAATTCAGCTTCACCACTCCTAGTGTTGCGCCACCAATATATTCCTGATAGCTGTTCATCAATCAGAGTGCATCAGGAACCGAAATCAATCTAAAAAACTAATTTATGATGCCATGAATATGTCTAGCATTTAAAGGAATTACATTTTACCACCTTTGCTGCTATAGGAGTGCCTTTAAAAGTCAAATTTTCCAAGCCAAGTACTTGATCGCCATGATCAATTAACACTTGAGTGTACCAATTCAAGAAAAATATACCATAAATGTTATTATATTCTCCACCATTACGAAAAAAACTTGGTGTTTTATGGTTTCGAATTGTAAGAACCCGCATTCCGAGGTCCTTTACCACAAGATGAGCATCCGGATGCCTTCTTCTTGAAAGGATATGTTGCACCCTATTGTGGGTGGCACAAAAGTTGAAGCATTATTTTTCGTCCTACACTACTTACCTCATTTCTCGCGTGGATCCTATAAAGTATATCTTTCTGAAGTCTATGCCCACAGGAAGATTTGCAAAGTGACAGATTTTACTCATAGAGTTTGACATCATCTATGTGACTCAGACGGTGATGAAAACCCCAAGCCTTTACCGACCACTTGGCCGAGAAACCGGTGGATGAAGAATACGAGCCACCGAAGACTTATTTTCCCGATGAAGAAATGATGTATGTTAACGAGGCTGACCATGATGAAAAGCCAGGTTGGAAACTCTTATTTGATGGAGCTGCTAACATGATATGCGTCGGAATAGGGGATGTACTCATTTCTGAAATAGGGCAACACTACCCTGTAACAACCCAACTTTGATTTTATTGCACCAACAACATGGCCGAGTATGAAGCATGCATTCTGGGTTTGAGGTTAGCTATAGATATGAAAGTCCAGGAAATACTGGTTCTGGGAGATTTGGATTTGCTGGTTCACTATAGTTATGGAGAATGGGAAACCTGGGACTTGAAGCTCATACCATATCGATAATGTCTGCGTGATCTTCGTCAGCGATTCAGCTCAGTAAAATTCAGGCATATTCCTATGGTTTATAATGAGATTGTCGATGCATCGACTACTTTGTCGTCAATGTTGCACCACCCAGATAAGACTTATGTCGACCCTCAGTATATCCAAGTTTGTGATCAGCATGACTATTGTAATGTGGTTGAAGAAGAACTTGATGGTAAACCTTGGTTCCATGATATCAAGGGATACATCAAGTCGGGGGTAAATACTTCGAGCAGGTTATTATAGGCTCACCAAGGAACGAGATTGCATCAGCTTTGTTCACAAGTGTCATCAATGCCAAGTGCACATTTATTTGATTCATTCTCAACCATCTGAGTTGAACATAATATATGCACCTTGGTCCTTTGTTGCTTGGGGTATAGATGTCATTGGACCAATTGAGCCGGCAACATCAAATGGGCATAGGTTTATTCTGGTGGCCATTTATTATTTTACCTAGTGGGTCGAAACAGTAACTTTCAAGTCCGTGACCAAAAAGGCAGTGGTAGATTTTATTCATCCAATATCATTTGTCAGTTCGGAATTCTCAAGGTAATCATCACAGACAATGTCGCCAATCTCAACAATCATTTGATGAAAGAGGTATGGCAACAATACAAGATTACACATCGAAACTCCACTATATACCGTCCCAATGCGAATGGAGCTATTGAGGCTGCTAACGAGAACATAAAGAAGATACTTCGTAAGATGGTGCAAGGTTCTAGGCAATGACATGAAAAGATATCTTTTGCTTTATTGGGTTATCGCTCTACTGTTCCCACTTCAGTAGGTGCAACTCCTTACTTTTTGGTATATGGAACTGAGGCAGTTATACCTGCAAAAGTTGAGATTCCATCCCCTCGGATTGTTTTAGAAGCTGAAATTGATGATGACGAGTGGGTCAAAACCCTACTAGAGCAGTTGAGTTTGATTCATGAGAAAATATTATCAGCAGTATGTCATGGTCAATTTTATCAGAAGAGAATGGCAAGAGCATACAAAAAACAGTGTGTCCTCAAAAATTCGAAGTGGGCCAGCTAGTATTGAAGCTCATCCTTCCTCATCAGGCAGAAGCTAAAGGCAAGTTCGGCCCAAACTGGCAGGGGTCGTTCATTGTGACAAGAGTATTTCCCAATGGTGCTTTGTATTTAACAAACACAGAAAGCAAATGTGTAGATATGACAATTAATTCTAATGTAGTCAAGAGGTACTATGTATGATTTTCTTTGCTTATTTTCAATCACATTTTGTACTTGGCATTTTTAAAGTTGGAATGACAAACGACATTTTATTCTGCTACCCAAACACTTTCATCCTTTGTTATCCCCTTTTGAGTCTTATTTAATTTCTTTCATACCCCTCTTTTAGAATCAGAAGTAGAGATAGAAAATAAAAAAAAGAAGAAGTGAAAGAAATAGAAAAAGAAAGAAACAAAAAGAAAAAAATAAGAAGAAGAAGGAAAAAAAACAAAAAAAAAACAAAATAAACAAACTTTGTGTTGGAACTACGTTAGACCTGATTCCTTTTAAGAATACGTAGGCAGGCTTAGTCTGAGGTTTGGTCCCATCGAAATAAAAATCTAAAATTCCCCAGACTCAAAGAAACTGGGGCAGAAGGTTTATTTTTGCAAAAGATCTTATCCAAAAGTTGTAATTATGAACCATTTCATCTAAAATTATTTTGAACCTTCATGTCACCCTTTCTTTCTAACCCCATCCAAAAGCCTACACTACGGTCCAAAGAAAGACGTTCCGATCAATCTTTGAAGATGCCAAGTCAAGCGAGATAGAGGTATGAATTATATCATGGGCAAAGGAAAAATAAATAAAATGAGAGATTCTTATTGGTAAAAACTCTCACGGGCACCATAAGGCGATGATGAGTTGAGAGAAAATATAAAATGAGAAAGTCTTATGGTGAAAATCCTCATGGGCACCGTAAGGCGATATTGAGTTGAGAGATGAACAAATAAGAGAGGCTTGTTAGAGAAAACCCTTCGGGCCACTATAAGTCGAATGAGGTTCGTGACTCTACAGAAAGATTGGATCATTGGATGCCTAGTTTTGAAGAATGAGGACATGACATGAACTGGAAATGTGATTAGTTGGACGGATTATGTTGATCAATCTGAAATGCATGTCATGATCATTGGAGCCAGCTACCTCACTCAGATAAGTTTCTTTTTCATTTTTCTTCAAATAGTCATCTTTTTTCAAAATTTTACTTTTTATTCATAATTCTCAAAGTCACCTCGCTTTGTTTCTTTTGGGTCTAATTTTCGTAGTCCCTTTCAAGTTAATCTTCATTAAACAAGCAAGAAAGGATTTCAAAGCCTACTACCAGCTTTTGATTACACAAGGTAAAGTTAGGCGTAGCACATTGCAAGTGACATGATTCAAAAGGAGCAATGTGGTGATAACGAAGGTTCAGATGATCAGGTGATTCTTGAGTGTTTTGGAGAATGCAAAGGTTCAATAGTTTTCAGAATGAAAATGCAATACAAAAAGTGACTGTAAGGTATTTGGGTCATTCAGAGGGTTTTGTGGTCGAAGTTCGATAAGAAGGTCAAACAATTCCTTGTTAGCCCGAAGCAGCCAATCAGAATGAAGCATGGCAGTGCCAGAAGCAGATACCTTCAGCAATGATGCCGCAAACTATTTACCACGTTTTCAAACTAACACGATTTCATTTGTTTGAAACATGGGCAAGAGATTTTTTCGTTATGCAGGAACCCTCCATAAAGAAACAATGGTTCAGAGGCAAAAACTTTTGTTCATTCCGCAAGGATCCTTCAGGAAGAGAGCATGGCTCAGGTAAGTTCATTTTCGGCTTCTCAAGAACCTCTTGGATAATGAGATTTAGTTTTAAGTTTTCAAGCCCCTCATTTTCGTCTTCTTAGAACCTTCCTGGATATTGGAATTTAGTTTTATGTTTTCAGGACCTTTTCCTGGATAATGGAACTTAGTTTTAAGTTCTCCGGACCTTCCTAGATAATGAGATTTAGTTTTAAGTTCTTAGGACCCTCATGAATAATGAGATTTAATTTCATGTTTTCAAGACCCTCTTGCATAATGAAATTTAATTTTAAGTTCTTAGGATAATGGGATTTAATTTCAAATTTTCAGGACCTTCCTGGATAATGTGATTTAATTTTAAGTTTTCAGGACCCTCATGGATAATGAGATTTAGTTTTAAGTTCTCAGGACCCTCATGAATAATGGAATATAGCTTTAAGTTTTCAGGACCCTCCTAGATAATGAGATTTAGTTTTAAGTTCTCAGGACCCTCCTGGATAATGGGATTTAATTTTAAGTTTTCAGGACCCTCTTGGATAATGTGATTTAATTTTAAGTTCTAAGAACCCTCCTGGATAATGGGATTTAATTTCATATTTTCAGGACCCTTCTGGATAATGAGATTTAGTTTTAAGTTTTCCGGACCCTCTGAAATAATGGAATTTAATTTTAAGTTCTCAGGACCCTCATGGATAATGAGATTTAGTTTCAAGTTACAAAATATATAATTTTAAGTTTTCAGGATCCTCCTAGATAAATGGCATTTAATTTTATGTTTTTATGACTCTCCTGGATAATGGAATTTAATTTTAAGTTTTCAGAACCCTCTTGGATAATGGAATTTAATTTTAAGTTTTCATGACCCTCTTGGATAATGGGATTTAATTTTAATTTTTCAAGACCCTTACGGATAATGGGATTTAGATTTCAAGCTCTCAGGATCCTCTCGATAATGGGATTTAGTTTTCAAGTTTTCAGAGTCTTCCTGGATAATGAAATTTAATTTTATGTTTCAGGACCCTTTTAGGTAATGAGCCTTAATCTTAAATTTTCAGGACCCTCCTAGAAAATGGGATTCAACTAACACTCACAAATGCTCTGGTGCAAATTGGGGTCGAAAATTTTCTTTATTTTGTCTGTTTTGTTGTGATTGTAGGCATCCACCTGGAGAATGGGGGAATTCATTTCAAGTTTCAAGTCAATAGTAGGCACCCACCTGGAGAACGTGAGAATTCATTTCAGAGTTATTTCAAGGTTCAAGTCAGTAGCAGGTGCCCACCTGGAGAATAAGGGAATTCATTTTAGAGTTAATTTAAAGTTTAAGTAAGTAGCAGGAGCCCATCTGAAGAATATGGTCAATTCAAGTTAGAAATAGCAGAAGCTCGCCTCAAGAATGCGGGTAAAAAGTTTGAGATGCACGACAAGGCCGTAGAAGATTCAAGACACAACAGTAGATTGGATTTTGTAGTTTTCTTGTAATTTTTATTTTATTTGATTTTTCAGTTTTGATGTAATGACAGGAACCGCGGACCAGAACCTTGACGATACTTCACTCGACTCTTCACATCGGTATCCATCTCTATCTTTCTTGCTTCTGAACTATACGTTACCTGATTCCTTCATAGTCAAGGATATGTAGGCAGCTCAAATACCAGGGCTTAGTCACAATCTGTTTATCCACCCTTTTATCCTTCTTTAGCTTCTTTTGATTAAGTATCGGGTTAGAAGTCAACTACGTTGCTTACTTGATTCTTTGCTCAAAAACTCTTCGAGATTTCAAGTAAAGAGGGGCAACTGTAAGCACGTAATTTTTTATCTGCACAATTTTTAAATTTAGTTTTCATGTTTTATTACTTTTAAAATATTTACTTGAGCTATTATGCAATTTTAGTCTATTTTGTTTTTAAATTTAGAAACATAAATTTGAAAAATAAAATAAAAATAGTTCCACCTTTATAATATTTCTCATATTATACATATATTTTTATATTTTAATATACTTTAGTATCCTTCTTTTTGTAGCGATGTTATTCTTATTTCACTATCTTTCTATTTTTACTTTAATATAATCTTTGAAAAAATAATATATATATTTGCTTTAGTTAAAGTCAATTAGTATTTTATTATTCTTTAAAAAAAGAAAAGAAAGTAGAATGAATTTTTTTTAAGGATGGGAACCCAAGTAGGCTTATTTTAAATTTCAAAAACCTTTTTAAGTTAAAAAAAAAAATAATACTATATACAACGCCATAAAAACTGGCGCCGTTAATGTACAACGCCAGTTTTTCTGGCGTTGTACCAGTCGCGCCAGATACAACGCCAGAAAAACTGGCGTTGTACATATTTATATAACCCCACATCTTCCTTCACCCGTCTCATTCGTCTTCAACAAAAATTTTTTCTCCATTTTTTCTACTCCAAAATCTGTCCCATTTATATTAAAAAAAAAAATTTTTGGGTCTCCCGACACCTAAAAGCTGAAGCACGTAGGTCCCACACTCGAGTAAAGCTTCTTGTTATTGTTGATTTACGGTTTTGGTGTCAAAGTTTTTATCTATTCGGTTTCAGAAAAATCTAAATCGAGATATTTCGATTTATTTTAAGTTAAAACTTTTATAATAATGCATATTATTATTTTATTTGTATGAGTTTTACTTGTTTTGTATTTATTTTCCGAAATTAGTATGTTAAATTTATCCGGATTTAATGGTAATGTTATTGATAAAAATGTAAATTTATTTGTTTGTTAATATTGTCATTTATATATATATATATATGTGTGCTTCCATGTTGTTTTGTGTAGTAAATAAAAATATAAGTTTGTTTGTTTAGACCTTTTTAGCGTAGTAAAATGTAGACTCTTTTAGCCTTGTAAAATTTAGAGCCTTGTAGCGTAGTAATGTGTAGTATTTT
>MU755834.1:0-52537 GCA_026770625.1 Nicotiana glauca | reverse complement strand
TCTCTCTCTCTCTCTCTCTCTCTCTCTCTCTCTCTCTCTCTCTCTCTCTCTCTCTCTCTCTTATTTTGCTCAGAAAGTATGTTAAAATGAGGGGTTCGGGTGTTTTATTAGAAAGGGGGTCGAGTTTTAAAATCTAGAAAAATAGAAGCCCTAAGCAAATCCACGGTCACAGAATCGAAATGCGGTCCGCAGATTCGACAGCAGAAATAGGCCCAAAAACCCTGAAGGTCTGCCTGGGTCTGCGACAGGAATGCGGTCCGCATTCCTGTTATGCGGTCGCATTTTGCACCGCAGAATTGACCTCCACAAATCCTTGAGGAACTTATTCGACGATTATGTGGTCCGCATATTGATTATGCGACCGCATAATGGACTGCATTTTCAACATCAATTTTGACAACCTTTCTGCTTCACTCTGCGGCAGAAATACGATACGCATATTGATTATGCGACCGCATTTGCAACATCAATTTTGACAACCTTTCTGCTTCACTCTGCGGCAGAAATGCGGTCTGCATATATGATCTGCCACCGTATTCTGGACCGCATAATGATAATTTTCTGAAAAAATCGCTTCTTTTGGTTTTTAAGTGCAAAATCAGTAAAAAGAATCTGAACCGCGGCGAGCTAGCACATATTCGGACCTTGGCACTACGAGTTACTAGGTTTTGAGCACAAAATTTTACGGGGCCTTACAGTTTTATAAGGGCCACAACATTTGGGATTAACATATTAGGTATTGATGTTGTTAATAATTAAGTTATCCCAGTATGTTCCTGTTTTAAAATTGCGGTCATGAAATTATGTTTGTTTCTTTAGGCTACTATTTTAATTCAGGGCCATTGATTATTTCATATATGTGATTATTGTTTATATAGTTTGTTAGTCACCAAAGTGATCAAACTAGATTGTTTAAAATATTCACATGCATAAAATCTTATGAACTCTATTTTGTGTGTGAACTTATGTTATATAGTTTGATTGTCACCAGAGTGGCCAAACTAGTTTGTTTATGAAAATATGCATGAATAAAATTATAGTTTATCTATGAAATGCATATGAATGAAAACAAATAGATAAATCAAATTTCATTATTGCTAGAACTTAAGGATTTACCAAAGGGTGATATGACGAGATAAATTAATATTCTTAGTCAAATATATATTGTTTGTCCAAAGATGGCACATATATTTGGTTAAAAATAATTAATTACCTATTAAAGACAAAAAAAAATTTAAATTATGATAGTGTGTCGTAGTATTTACCCAAAGGAGAACTGCAATAGGCTTTTACTGTTTTGTTGAATCCATATTGATTTGCGAGCATGCATTATCTATTTTGCAGCTATTCTTTTTCATTCGCTTGCTTCATCTGTTACTGTGTTCAACGGATTGAACTTCTCTGAATGGCGTGAACAAGTCCAGTTCCACTTAGGTGTAATGGATCTTGACTTGGCTCTGTTGAATGATAAGCCCACTACCATTACTAATTCGAGCAGTGTGGATGAGAAGTATTTCCACAAAGCATGGGAACTGTCACGACCTATATCCCAAACCCGGTCATGATGGCACCTCTCGTGAAGACAAAGCCAACCAGACCATCTCAGATCACCACCTAAAGCAGTTAATCAGTTATATAATAGTTTGAATATGAATAAATCAATATAAATACAACCCAATACAGCCCGACCGGGGTGTCAGAAGTCACGAGCATCTAATGAGTAGGGACACCACTATTGGGCCAACAAAGTATATATATACAATATAGAACTGAAATTCAAAGATGGAATACGGTACCGCGAACGCTGGTGGTCACCTTGCTCAACTACCACAATACGACCTTCGGTCCTGCTAATAACCCGTTACCGGGTGAACAATACCTGCAACTGCACACAAGGTGCAGGGAGTAAAGTGAGTACTTCCAACTTAGTGGTAATAAGAGAGAATGATAACTTAGTGATAAGAAAACACGTATGAGCACACCAAAATGCTATAAAAGACAGTACAACCCTTTGAGAAACATAGTAAAATCGTAATATCGAGAAAATCCTTTAGAAAATCTCTAGCTCAGTTAAAAATTTCTCTTGAAAGTATGCCTTTTCAACAATTGCAAAAATAAGTTTCAACAAGTAGGAAATAGTCATAAATCTGCCCCTCGGGCTCAGTATCAACCTCTTAGTGCAGTATCAGTCCCGCGAGCTCACTCCCAACTCACCAAGTACAACCTCAGCCATTTCGGTCTAAGCACTCCATAACATGTAACACCAGAGTATCTGGTCATCAAGGCAAGTAATAATATGTATGCCAATGATATATGAGTGCTAAATATCATTCCACGTAGTACAAACATGAGTGAATGCATGAATGCAATGCAATGCATATGACCGCTACGACGCATAGCCCGATCCATGGGTACCCTGTGCTCACTGGGGGCGTGTACAGACTCCGGAGGGGCTCCTACAGCCCAAACGCAATAATACTGCGGCGTGCAGTTCGATCCACATAACATATCACTGTGGCGTCCAGTCCGATCCACATAACATATTACTGCGACGTGCAGTCCGATCCATGCAATATGCTACTGCGGCGTGCAGTCCGATCCATGCATGTATATGCAAATGCACACATAACACTCGAGGCCTGAAAACCTTCTCACATCACTCCTCATGCCCTCACATCTGGCCCTCGACCTCAATTAGTCCAAAAATGGTCAAAAAGCCCATCGGGCATCAGTAAAACAATACTACTCAGCTCAAATGATAGTTCAAATATCGTTTAAAACTACAAGTTTGAGTAAAATATCGTTGAGTTCATAAAACAATGTAAATCACACGAACTGAGTTCAAATCATAATTCAAATAGTGAGGGGAAACAGTGATGATAGTTCATAAAGAGTTCAAACAATCGGCAATAAGTACCAAGTATGGCAATGAGCCCAAATAATAATGATAACAACAAAATTATTTGCAAATACGCGGTAAAAACCAACAACCGGGACAGACCAAGTCACGATCCCTAACGGTGCTCTACCCCACGCTCAGGTCCAGCGTGCAAGTCACCTCAATATAGCACTAAGATGTGCAAATCTGGGGTTTCAAACCCTCAGGATATCATTCCCAAGTATTACTCACCTCGAACCGGTGAAATCTCTATCCCGCGATACCTTTGCCCCTCAAACTGGCCTCCGCGCGCGTCAAATCTAACCAAAATCAGTACAAATATATCATAATATGCTATTGGGACAACACCCAATCGAAATCAATCAAAATATAACAAAAATTTCGAAACTAGCAAAACCCGACCCACGGGCCCGCTTCTCGAAAAATTATGAAATTAACATCCACGGATTCCTCGTCTCGCCATGAGTCCATACATATCAAATTTACGAAAATCGGAGTTCAAATGACCTTTCAAATCCTCAATTTAAAATCTCAAAATTCCAAACCCTATTCCTCCATTTTAGCAAAAAATCAATGATTTCATAGATGAATTTCATAATAAAAACGAGTATTGAGACCAAGATTCTTACATCAAGTCGTTTCCCTTTGAATCCCTCCTTCTTTTCCTCCAAAAATCTCCAAAAACGGGCAGCCATGGGGGAAAATGACCCCAAAATCGCGACTGATGTGTTTTAAAACATTCTGCCCAGGTATTTTACTCTTCGCGATCGCGGCAAATGCTTCGCGATCACGGAGAACAATTTTCCAGCCCAAAATTTTACTCTTCGCGATCTCGGAGAACAAAAGTCTAGCTCTTTTGGATAGTCTCTAGTATAATTGCCATAATGTTTTGCACACAACTCTAAATGGGAAATGGTTTAATGTTCTGAAAACTAGACTTAAAGATTTACAACTTTCATGTGTTGGTAATTTCCCAATTTCTTATATATTTCTAGATATAATCTGACAAAGTTAGCCCATACGCTACACAACTTTCTTCTTCATCTTCCCGGATACTCTATAGTGTAACAGCAATATCTCTTTTTACACAGGTCGAAATCATGAATGGTTTACTTTTATAGAAACTAGATACAACAGTCTACAACTTTTATTTTTATATTATCTCAAAATTCCTTATAGATTGTGAGATATAAGCTTTCGAAGTGGGATCAACGCAACAGAAAATTTCTTCTCCGCGATCGCGAAAGGCTTTACGCGATCGCGATTCACTGGCAGGATTCTCACATTTTACTCACCGTGATCGCGAACCATTGTCTGCGATCGCATAGAACACCGCTGCAGACAAAAACCAGCGGTTAAAAATGGCCTAGAAATGGTCCGAATCCACCCCAAAACTCACCCGAGGCCCCCGGGACCTCAACAAAAAGCACAAACGCATCCTAAAACCTCATCCAAACTTGTTCCAATCATCAAAAACATCTAACAACACCAAAATCATCAATTCTCATCGGATTCAAGCCTAAGTTCTTTAAAAACATCCGAAATGCACTTTCAATCAAAAACCCAACCAAACAAAATCCGAATGACCTGAAATTTTGCATACATATCCAAAATTACCTAACGAAGCGGACCTCCAAAATTCCTTAAAGAGACTAAGTGTCTCATTTTCTACCAAAACCAACCCAAATCAATTCTAACACACCAAACACTGATAACGAAACATGAAGAAGCATGAAATGGGGGAAACGGAGCAGGAATACATGAGACGACGGGTCGAGTCGTCACATCCTCCCCAACATAAACAAACGCTCGTCCTCGAGCGTAACCAGAGTTGTTCTATAAGCCAACCAATAGCTGAATGACCTTACCAAGCATATACCCGGGGTGATACCACGTCACCCTATCTCTTATTGATTCGGTAGCAAAATTTTGCTAAAATTTCACGGTCCATCTAAACCATAAACTGTAGGACCGTATTGCACTTTCTGAAATCATACTCAAGATCAGAACCTCACATATATACTCAAAATAAGCCCGAACCAGTTGTAATAACCCATACCTACAACATCGGGCGGAATCATACAATATACCACACAATCCAAACCAAAAACCGATAGAAAACCTCTTATTTAGCTAGAGTCTCATTCCAACACCATCGTACACTGCCAAAGATAAATGAAACATGCAGCAACCCGTAACCATTTCTCAGATCAACCATTCATGAAGCCACTTTCTTGTTGACTGATACCATAATAGATTTCCGGGCCAAACCTCGATATAAACCCTCTAATCAGCTGAAATCACATCCACTCGCATTCATTACTGACTCCAAAGATCACCTCGAATTCAACGCACCACTATGGTGATATGACACCTCATCACATGCCTAAGCCACAACTTGCATAATCCACACACCAATGATGGGCATTCTGATTATACTCAAATCATGACAAACGATTCCAATAAAAGAGTTGTAACTCAAACTCCTCAGTACCATCACAACACAAGGCTGGGACCCCGCCCCATATCATAGAAATAGAATACCTAAACCTACCCCGAAGGGTTTAATCTCCACGTAGCCTCGCTACAATGCGCGATCTTATCCAAACACTGTTACACATGAAGCACCTCAAGTCACCATGCTCAAAACAGGCATCCACGCATAGATTGATGTCTGAAACCAAGCAATCCATCACACCCACGGTGAAGAAAGTAGTATACACTATTCAATCCTGAAAGGACACAACCGATACGCTATTCGCCGAGCAACACCCAATACGGACTTTCCTCAGAAACTAAGAAGCAAGGCATACAAAGTAACATATAGAAAACTATTCTCAATATCACACTGTTGCGGCGTGCAACTCGATCCAGATAACATACCCGTGGCGGCGTGCCACCCGACCCACACATATATCTTACAAAAGGAGACGCACATCAAGCCAAATTTGCTCATTACAATAAACACATATAGTCTCATGCCCGGCCACAAGAAACACATTCGAAAAAAAAGTCCCTCAATACCGGAACTGAATCAATGGTAGAAACCTCTGCACTGACATCCGCCACGAAGGCCCAATTAATAAAGCAATACTTGCCAGCAGTCCGCTAGTCTTTGGAATACAAACTACCCTGATAGAACATGATCCGATGCACCTCGCCACACAACCTGTGGCATTTTCCGACATAGCTCACAACACCAAAATCTAGAATAACCGAACACTGAGACAACTAGTCTACAATCCAATATCATAACCAAAAATCTAACATCCAAACAAGGAAAAATTCCACTCGGACCTCCAATTCCCATTAACAGCTAAACGGTGCCGATACACACGATCTACAACCACTGCATAGTCGGATCACGAGAACTCCTAGTCTCTAAATCCAATATAACACATGAATCACTATACCTGATTCCACACTCCGTCATACGAATACATATCACACATCAAGTATCCATTCATCCCACGAGAGATATTCTAAAATTTCCCTGAGCCATCAACAACTCAATTATCAACAGTCGATCCAACAAGAGAATACCGCAATACCACCAAATTATTATCAGTTTACATTACCTCGAACACATATAAGAATTAATCATATCATTACCATACCAATTCGGTTTATTATCAAGCTATTCCATTTATCCAATTTACTTACTGATTCATCTTTAATTTGATATTCTCCCTTGTTGTAGCACCACAATACCTCAACCCAGGTTTACCACACGAGACTCATACATAAGACCACACTGTCTAAGACCCACATGCCACTGAATACCCTCTCGAAAGCTTCCTAGAAATACCACATTCCGGAATTCGTTAGCTTGAAGAACTTCCTACGAATCTGAATTCGTTTACCATTACCTTCCAAATGTGGATATGTAGAATCCCATGATTAACACAAAGTACCATAAGTCTTGATCTTTTCTAATGAAAACACAGTCTCTAGCCACATACACAACTCAAGACACCTGATTGTGGCATGCAGAATCTTGAACACAATAAACCATTCTCGAGAGTCATTCACTCTTATTCAGCTGTAATTCACCTGCCCTAAATGAACAGAACCACTCGTGCCTTATTAGTACTCTGACATCGCAAAACATGATCTCATACCGATATAAACAACCATCTTCCTTCTCTTTACACTGAGCATTCTTTATCAATAGTAGCTCAAAAACATCCTAATATTTCTTCATAACTACAAGCACCATATAACCTTTATAAACATTTCCTTCACACGTGCCATTCTCGGCTCAATTTCTGCGACCAGAACTGATCCGCCAACATACCTTGAGACAGAACCAATATAGCACCCAATAGTGTAATCAGCTAATCAATTGCAACCTCCCCAACTTGGCTCGAAGCCAAATACCAGGACACACTCAATAAATCCTTAATACTACATGTATTATACCATCAAAATTGATACATGGACATGTGTTGCTCCTATTTGAATCATAACATATGGAAAATACCTTTCAATCCTCCATTATCTGGGCTATTCGACCAAGTAAGAACATTTTCTCAACATTTTTGTATACCTTTCACCTCCATACATATAACACAACCATTAAGTCTTCCTGAGTCTGAACTCATACCGCCATACATATTGTACTACACTTCCCAACTAGGAATACGAGAATATTATTCACGCGCCCATAACTTGGGGCTACACAACGAATCACAATAGAAAACAAATCACCAACAGTTCATCTATTATTCAGCAGACTCTTTCGTCACTACCAAGATCACATAGATAAACCCCACGGTACTAACATACTCATCATATGGACATCCAGTCGCCATTCTGGCTAATAAGAACAACACTAAACATATAAGTTCAAAACACTCACTCACACTGTCAGCACCTCGGTGCTCAAGCCATAGGCAAAGATCCGGCCTCAAGTCCTCCAGACTGGCCCAACATGAACTCACGGAGATAACCTCTCGCCCATCGATCTGGGAATCACAAGCTATCAGGGCACTTATAATACTGAGCGCTCATGTGCACATACTGACATGTGGAAGGAATTTCAAAAGTTACATTTCAAGCTGAATCAAGTACGCACGATAAAAATTCCAAGAATGAGAAGTTTTCCTAAAGGCTCTGCAGCCTCTCGAGGATAAATACACACGTCTCCGTACCGATCCGCGAGACTCTACTAACCCTGCTCATGACTCGTGAGACATAGTAACCTAGGCTCTGATACCAACTTGTCACGACCCATATCCCAAACCCGGTCGTGATGGCGCCTCTCGTGAAGACAAGGCCAGCCAGACCATCTCAGATCACCACCTAAAGCAGTTAATCAGTTATATAACAGTTCGAATGTGAATAAATCAATATAAATATAACCCAATACTGCCCGACCGGGGTGTTACAAGTCACGAACATCTAATGAGTAGGGAGATTACTATTGGGCCAACAAAGTATATATATACAAGATAGAACTGAAATTCAAAGATGGAATATGGTGCCGCGAACGCTGGCGGTCACCTTGCTCAACTACCATAATACGACCTTCGGTCCTGCTAATAACCCGTTACCGGGTGAACAATATCTACAACTGCACACAAGGTGCAGAGAGTAAAGTGAGTACTTCCAACTCAGTGGTAATAAGAGAGAATAATAACTTAGCGATAAGAAAACACGTATAGGCACACCAAAATGCTATAAAAGACAATACAACCCTTTGAGAAACATAGTAAAATTGTAACATCGAGAAAATCCTTTAGAAAATCTCCAGCTCAGTTAAAAATCTCTTTTGAAAGTATGCCTTTTCAACAGTTGCAAAAATAAGTTTCAACAAGTAGGAAATAGTCATAAATTTGCCCCTCGGGCTTAGTATCAACATCTCAGTGCAGTATCAGCCCCGCGGGCTCACTCCCAACTCACCAAGTACAACCTCAGCCATTTCGGGCTCAACACTCCATAATACGTAACACCAGAGTATCTGGTCATCAATGCAATTAATAATATGTATTCCAATGATATATGAGTGCTAAATGTTATACCACGTAGCACAAACAGGAGTGAATGCATGAATGCAATGCAATGCATATGACCGCTACGGCGCGTAGCCTGATCCATGAGTACCCTGCGCTCACTGGGGGTGTGTACAGACTCCGGAGAGGCTCCTACAGCCCAAGCACAATAATACTGCGGCGTGCAATCCGATCCACATAACATATCACTGCAGCGTGCAGTCCGATCCGCATAATATACCACTGCGGCATGCAGTCCGATCCATGCAATATGCTACTGTGGCGTGCAGTCCGATCCATGAATGTATATGCATATGCACACACAATACTCGAGGCCTGAAAGCCTCCTCACATATCATTCGAGACCTGAAAGCCTCCTCACATCACTCCTCATGCCCTCACATATGGCCCTAGGCCTCAATCAATCCAAAAATGGTCAAAAAGCCCCTCGGGCATCAGTATAATAATACTACTCAGCTCAAATGATAGTTCAAACATCGTTTAAAACTCCAAGTTTGAGTAAAATATAGCTGAGTTCATAAAATAGTGTAAATCACACGGATTGAGTTCAAATAATAATTCAAATAGTAAGGGGAAACACTGATGATAGTTCATAAAGAGTTCAAATAATCGGCAATAAGCCCCAAGTATGGCAATGAGCCCAAATTATAATGATAACAACAAAATTGTTTGCAAATACGTGGTAAAAACCAACAACAGGGACAAACCACGTCATAATCCCCAACGGTGCTCTACCCCACACTCAGGTCCAGCGTACAAGTCATTTCAATACAACACTAAGATGTGCAAATCCGGGGTTTCAAACCCTCATGATATCATTCCCAAGTATTACTCACCTCGAACCGGTGAAATCTCTAGCCCGCGACGCCTTTGCCCCTAAAACCGGCCTCCACGCGTGTCAAATCTAACCAAAATCAGTACAAATATATCATAATATGCTAATGGGACAACACCCAATCGAAATATAACAAAAATCTCGAAACTAGCAAAACCCGAGCCCCGAGCCCGCATCTCGAAAAATTACAAAATTAACATACACGGATTCCTCGTATCGTCACGAGTCCATACATATCAAATTTACAAAAATCGGAGTTCAAATGCCCTTTCAAATCCTCAATTTAAAATCTCAAAATTCCAAACCCTATTCCTCCATTTTAGCAAAAATTCAATGATTTTATAGATGGATTTCACAATAAAAACGAGTATTGAGACCAAGATTCTTACATCAAGTCGTTTCCCTTTGAATCCCTCCTTCTTTTCCTCCAAAAATCTCCAAAAACGGGCAGCCATGGGTAAAAATGACCCCAAAATCGCGACTGATGTGTTTTAAAACATTCTGCCCAAATATTTTACTCTTTGCGATCGCGGAAAATGCTTCGCGATCTCGTAGAACAATTTTCCAGCCCAAAATTTTACTCTTCGCGATCGCGGAAAAGGCTTCGCGATCGCGGAGAATAATGGCCATAACATTTTGCACACAACTCTAAATGGCAAATGGTTTAATTTTCTGAAAATTAGACTCAAATATTTACATATTTCATGTGTTGGTAATTTCCCAATTCCTTATATATTTCTAGATATAATCTGGCGAAGTCAGCCCATGCGCTACACAACTTTCTTCTTTATCTTCCCGGACACTCTATAGTGTAACAGAAATATCTCTTTTTACACAATTCCAAATCACGAATGGTTTACTTTTATAAAAACTAGATACAACGGTCTACAACTTTTATTTTTATATTATCTCAAAATTCCTTATAGATTGTGAGATATAAGCTTCCGAAGTGGGATCAACGCAACAGAAAATTTCTTCTCCGCGATCGCGAAAGGCTTTATGCGATCGCGATTCACTGGCAGGATTCTCACATTTTACTCACCGTGATCGCGAACCATTGTCTGCGATCACATAGAACACCGCTGCAGAAAAAAACCAGTGGTTAAAAATGGCCTAGAAATTGTCCGAAACCACCCCAAAACTCACCCGAGGCCCCCGGGACCTCAACCAAAAGCACAAATGCATCCTAAAACCTCATCCAAACTTGTTCCAATTATCAAAACACATCTAACAACACCAAAATCATCAATTCTCATTGGATTCAAGCCTAAGTTCTTTAAAAACTTTTGAAATGCACTTTCAATCAAAAATCCAACCAAACAAAATCCGAATGACCTGAAATTTTGCACACATATCCAAAATTACCTAACGAAGCTACAACAACTCTCGGAATTCTATTCCGACCCTCGGATCAAAATCTCACTTCAACCAGAATTTGCCAAAATTTAAACTTCACCAATTCAATCATAATTCTACACCGGACCTCCAAATTCAATTCCGATCGCACTTCTAAGTCACAAATCACCTCCCAAAGCTAACCGAATCATCGGAAATTACATCCGAGCCCTTTAACTCACAAGTCAACTTCTGGTTGACTTTTCCCAAAACAAGCCTTCCTTAAAGAGACTATGTGTCTCATTTTCTACCAATACCAACCCAAATCAATTCTAACACACCAAACACTGATAACGAAATATGAAGAAGCATGAAATGGGGGAAACAGAGCAGGAATACATGAGACGACAGGTCGGGTCATCACAGGAGTGCTCTAACAGGCTAAGCCTTATGTTTATGCGAATTAATATTGCCAACAACATTAAGAGTACTATTCCACAAATAGAAAGTTCCAGGGAATACCTGAAGTTTGTGGAAGAACGTTTTCATTCTGCAGATAAGTCTCTCACTGGTACACTAATGGCTGAACTCACGACCATGAAGTTTGATGGGTCTCGTAGTATGCAAAACCATATCATTGAGATGACTAACATTGCAACAAGACTTCAGACCTTGGGGATGAAAGTGGATGACTCCTTCTTGGTTCAGTTTATTCTGAACTCGTTATCTCCTGAGTATGGACCTTTTCAAATTAACTATAATACTATTAAGGATAAATGAAATGTTAGTGAATTGTCCAGTATGCTTACTCAAGAGGAGTCAAGACTTAAGAAACAAGGGAGTCATTCAATTAACCTCATGGGTCAAGGAGCTGGTAAAGGACATAAAGTGAAGGCCAACAAGTTCAAGAAGAAGAAAGCACATGCTAAAGCTCAACAGGATGTTAACAAGGAACATAAGGCAGATACGTGTCATTTCTATAATAAGGAAGGACACTATCAGAAAGATTACTTGAAATGTAAAGTTTGGTTCGAAAAGAAAGGTACAATTAGTTCTTTTGTATGTTTCGAATCAAATTTAGTAGAAGTTCCTAATAATACTTGGTGGCTTGATTCTGGTGCAGCTGCCCATGTATCTACTACGTTGCAAGGATTCCTTAAGATCCAAACTACAAATCCAAATAAGGATTTCTTATTCATGGGAAATCGTATGAAGGCTCCAATTGAAGGCATAGGGACTTATCGTTTGATCATGGAGACTGGACGTCACCTTGATCTATTACAGACTCTTTATGTACCTTCAGTTTCTAGGAATTTGATTTCTCTTTCAAGACTTGATGTTTCTGGATTTGATTTAAAGTTTGGAAATGGATGTTTCAATTTATATAAAAATACTATTTTTTATGGTTCTGGTTTTCTTAGTGATGGTTTGTATAAATTGAAACTCAATATTGGTTTTTCTGAATCCCTTCTTAATGTTCAACATAAAGTTGGAATTAAACATAGTTCACTAGAAGAAAGTTTTGCTTACTTGTGGCATAGGTGTTTGGGTTATATCCAAGGAAAGGTTAGAGAGATTAGTAAAGAATGAGATTCTTCCAAATCTAAATTTTACTGATCTTACTATATGTTTGGATTGCATTAAGGGAAAGCAAACCAAGCATAGTAAGAAAGGTGCTACAAGAAGTACCCAGCTTCTTGAAATTATACACACTGATATTTGTGGACCCTTTGATGTTCCATCTTGATGTTGAGAGAAATATTTTATCACCTTTATCGATGATTTTTCACGTTATGGATACATCTATTTGCTGAAAGAAAAATCTCAAGCAGTAGATGCTCTCAAGGTGTTTGTTAACGAGGTTGAAAGGCAATAAGATAAAAAGGTGAAAATCATTAGGTCAGGTAGAGGTGGTGAATATTTTGGAAAATATAATGAGTCAGGACAATGTCCAGGTCCATTTGCAAAGTTCCTCGAGGAATGTGGTATATGTGCACAGTATACTATGCCAGGAACACCTCAACAAAATAGTGTTGCAGAAATGCATAATCGAACACTTATGGGCATGGTTAGGAGCATGATAAGTAATTCCTCATTACCCAAATCATTATGGATGTATACTCTTAAAACCGCTGTATATTTATTAAACAGGGTTCCTAGTAAGGCAGTTCCAAAGACCACTTTTGAACTGTGGACATGAAGGATACTTAGTTTAAGGCACCTGCATGTTTGGGGTTGCCCAGCGGAAGCTAAAGTTTATAATCCACAAGAAAAGAAATTAGATTCTCGAACAGTAAGTGGTTACTTTATTGGTTACCCAGAGAAATCTAAAGGGTATGTGTTTTACTGTCCAAACCATAGTTCGAGGATTGTTGAAACAAGTAATGCAAGATTCATTGATAATGGTGAAGTTAGTGGGAGTGTTGAAAAGCAAAGTGTGGAAATTAAAGAGGTAAGGGTCAATATTCTATTACCCAGAAATGTACCTACTTCCACATAAATACCAAATATTATTCCAGTTGTTGAAGAACACTTTGACAACACCGAGCGACATTTGGATGAAAAATTTCACGAAGAAACTAACTCACAAATATCTGACACAAATGAACCACAAGAAATGCCATTAAGAAAATATCAAAGAGTTAGAAAATCGGTTATTTCAGATGATTACGTGGTTTATTTGCAAGAGTCAGATTTTGACATTGGTCTTAATAAGGATCCGGTTTCATTTTCACAATCCATAGAAAGTAATAAGTTTGACAAATGGATTTATGCCATGAAGGACGAGTTAAAATCCAGGGAATACAATAAAGTCTAGGATCTCGTTGAATTGCCAGAAAGTTCTAAAAGAATCGGGTGTAGATGGGTCTTTAAGACCAAACGCAATTCAAATGGAAATATTGAGAGATACAAAGTCAGACTTGTTGCCAAGAGTTATACTTAGAAAGGAGGCATTGATTATAAATAGACTTTTTCACCGGTCTTAAAGAAAGACTCGTTAAGAATTATTATGGCTTTGGTGGCTCATTATGATTTAGAGTTACACCAAATGGATGTGAAAACTGCCTTTTTAATGAAGATCTCGAGGAGGAGTTTATATGGATCAACCAAAGGGTTTCAAAACTAAAGGAAAAGGTCAAATTGTGTGTAAACTGAAGAAGTCAATATATAGACTTAAACAAGCCTCACGATAATGGTATATAAAGTTTAATGATACCATAACATATTTTAGATTTGTGGAAAATACCATTGATTGGTGTATATACCAAAAGATCAGTGGGAGAAAGTTTATATTTTTAGTCCTATATGTTGATGATATTTTACTTGCTGCTAATGATTTAGGCATATTGCATGAGACTAAAGATTTTCTCTCTAAGAATTTTGAAATGAAAGATATGGGTGAGGCATCCTATGTGATAGGAATATAAATATTCCGTGATAGATCACAAGGATTATTGGGATTGTCTCAGAAAGCCTATATCGAAAGAGTTCTAGAGAGATTTATCATGAACAATTGTTCAGCTGGGATTGTTCCAATTCAAAAAAGGGGACAAATTTAGTCTCATGCAATGCCCTAATAATGATGTAGAGCAAAAAGAAATGGAATCAACTCCTTACTCTTCTATTGTTGGTAGTTTGATGTATGCTCAGACTTGCACAAGACCGGATATTAACTTTGTGGTCGAAATGTTAGGAAGATATCAGAGTAACCCAGGAATTGATCAATGGAAAGCTCCAAAGAAAGTTTTGAGGTACCTGAAAGGAATGAAGGATTACATGATCATGTATAGGAGATCCAAGCATTTGGAAGTTGTTGGATACTCGGATTCAGATTTCGTTGGATGTATTAACACTAGAAAATCCATGTTTGGTTATTTGTTCCAATTAGCCGAAGGAGCAATATCATGGAAGAGTGTCAAACAGTCTGTCATTGCTACATCCATGATGGAAGCGGAATTTGTGGCATGTTTTGAGGCCACAATTCATGCATTATGGCTGCGGAATTTTATTTTAGGACTTGGGGTTGTCGACACCATTACCAAGCCGCTGAAAATTTACTGTGATAATTTTGCAGCGGTATTCTTTTCCAAGAACGATAAGTACTCTAAAGGTACCAAACATATGGAATTAAAGTACTTTACCGTCAAGGAGGAAGTTCAGAAACAAAGAGTGTCACTTGAGCATATTAGAAGAGATCTCATGATTGCAGATCAGTTAACGAAAGGTTTACAACAAAAGATATTTAAAGAACATGTACATAGAATGGGCCTTGGCTGTATTTATGATTGATGTATTTATGATGTTTTGACACTCTAAGCTCATTTATATGTTTTTAATATACATTAGTGATTTCCTGTTTCTCATAATGGTGTGCACATTATTGTTTTGAGATATTACAGGATAAGTTTCAAAGAGACATTATTGTGGACCTTAATATTTTATAGCTTATGAACTTGATACGATAAATTACTAATATTGTAGTATATGGAAGGGAGTATGTAGACAAATTATGTATAACCGCCATAACTCATATTTACTAGTTTATCGTATTATGGTATTTATGATGAAAATTATAGAAGAGATTTGTTTATCCGCAACTAATATTCCCATATTAAATATTAATATTATGTGATTATTGGGCCAAGTGGGAGAATGTAAGTTATTTCCTATGTTATATGTGGCCCAATAAGATTAGGCCCATAATTAGTATTTAATTAATGAGCAAATCTCACCCGTCCGATTGGTTATTTGATGGACGTATCAGATTAAGTGAGAACCTCTATAAATTGGTCTTCTCCCCACCCATTAGGGTTACTGCTTTTTTCTCTCTTCCATCTCCAAAGTTGGCGGTAACGAAAGCTAGGTCAAGGGGCGAGAAACCAGTTTCAGTTAACGCTTCCACTTCAAGATAATGGATTCCGCTTCATGTATGTTTTCTATGACGATTACATGTAAGATTATCATGTTCAAGATCCTAGTAGAATTATAGTTTATGCTTACAAGACTGTCTTATGTGGTTACAATTGTATGACTATTCAAAGTTGGATTAGTGAGCTTCTTATGGTTGGAAATGAAATTATAATATCCATATTTTATAATTGCAGTTGGTAAGTTACATTTTACTGTTTTTACCTAAAATAAGGTTTTGTTTACGTGACTGAAGGCATGAATCAATCTCAGTATTTTATAACTTTTGGGTTGCACCATTGGTAAATTTAAATTTTTGTTTTGACGGACTTATAGGTCTTATCATGTTTTGAATCCACATTTATTTGTTTGTTACTGTTCGTATGCCTTTTGTATAGAATGGGACGTGGAAATTGGGAAAATACCGAACTCACCAGTACTTAATTAAATTACATGCTTTAGGATTGGGCTTGGTTAAATGCATGAAATAAGAAATTAAGAAGGGAGCGAGCTTGAAACTAATTTTTATTTCATTAGTTTTATTTACTTTACTTTTATTACATCATCCGTTAGGAGCATGCTTAGGCCAATCTCACTCGGTAGGCAAACTTTAGGTTATCTCTTTCTCTTTTATTTGAGATAAGAGCCCGTCCCTTTAGTTCATATTCAGCGGAATGCCTGTAAACTCAGTAAATATTTTTATCAGGGGAATGCCCCAAAGTGAATATAAAATAAAACCGTGGCATCATCTTTGGAGGCGTAGTATACGATAGTTAGATTTATTTTATTTTTGTTTTCTTTTATTTATTAGGTGGGGAAGGCCTCGAGCCTCTTTTGTATTTATTTTTCTTTTATGTGTATTATTTTTTACCTCAATTTTAATATTTTAAATGCCAACTAGATCGGGTATGCAATCGTGACTTTCACGGAACTCGGGGAATGCCTAACACCTTCTCGCCAAGTCAAATGAACTCCCTTTCCTAGAATTCTAGTGCAAATAAGTTTTGGAGTCAAATGTGTTGTGAAAGAAAGCTATTTTAAATGGTGACCTAGCACACCAAAATTCAATGCGAGGTGACAACTCAGAAATATCTTTTAAAACACTATATTTGTCACTTTTCAATTTTTGAAAACCCTTTTGGAACTTTACAAATCTTTTTATCTACTATAAGGGTTAGTGAGATAAAAAAAAGGAGGCGTGACATTCCGTATTCTTAATTTTGTTAAGTATTGGAGACAATGATTATTTTCATCCGGGGTAGTTTATTTTTATTGATTTCACATTGATATTTGCCTATAATAACTATTATACTATTTTTCTTTTATCTTTATTTTCTCTTTTGTATGTATATATTCTTCCCTTTCGTTTGATGTATATATTCAGTCTCCCTTATGTGTATACTCATTTCACTTTGGTTTGTATATTCATTTGTCTTACTTTTTATAGTTTATTTCGTAGCTTCTTTTGATTGTCTTTCTTAGTAGTGTCGACGCCCCATTTTTTCTCGCGAAATCGGGTTTACGATATTTGGGAGGAACACTCTATTGCCGTTAGGGATTTGGGTTTTTGATTTGAAGAGTCGCCACCTAATGATTAAGTGCATTAGGACACTAAGAGTTTTTTAAGTTGGAAAATCAGAGTTCGGGTAAGGGCTAGAAATTATCTCGAGGGGAATGTGTTAGGCACCCCTCAAGATCCTCTAGTGTGGTTCCCGACCATGCTATGTTGCGACTTTAATGTAAAAAAGTATGCAAATAAATTTACACATAAAGATTTCTAACAAGCATGTTGAAATTTATAAACAAAGAAGGAAAAGGGATAATGCAGTAAAAAAAATAAAGGGGAGTTTTGGGTAATTGAAAAGACAGAATTTATTGATATTAAACAAAGTAACAAAGGGAAAGGGGTTCTATATTTATAAATCACATGGATCATCCACACAACACCGGTAACCAATCGTACGTGTATTTTTATCACGTGATCATCATTTCCATGTCTACCATTCCCACCCCGTTTAAGGTATTAAGTGCGGAATTATATCGTTGCTTATTGCATGCTATTACCCATCCCAATCCTATCAGTCTCGGTGGCATATATGACTACTAATCCTAAAGGAAAGGGATGTTGGGCTTTTTGTAGTTTCAAAGGTAAAAATTCTAAGGCAATAGTCAAAACACATATAGCAAATATGGGGAAAGCACGTAAACAAATAAGGCTCAAACAGGCCTCCTTAGATCAAAGAAAAGCATATAATTTAGCATGCCTTGCATGTACTGATTAGGTCCAAATTATGCTTAACGTTAGGTAGGCTGGCTCATTACATATTTTCAGGCAAGAAGTTCGCATTAGGCTCGCCTGGCTGCAACTTATCAAAGACTGGTGCAATTAGTTAACTACCTACTTGTTTGCCTACGTGATGACCTATAGGCATGTCATCAACTGGTCTCAGGAATAAAGAAACAAACTGATTACAAAGAGTTGCCAGTTTTAACAAAATGGTGCGAGTTCTGTAATTAGTTACTACCGACGTGCTACTCTTAAAACGAGTGATTCAGATTTGATTGATAGTTCCTATAGGCATGCTTTCTAGCGTTGTTAATTTAAACACTTTTTACAGGCCTAGTAGAAGTGTGGAATAGCAGAAGTGTGGAAATCTTACGAGCATAGTATCTAGGATGCACTTGTTTATTATTTGGCCTATAACTGTTTGCTTAATGATGGATGCAAAAATGCAGAATCTTAAAGACATGGTCTCTACATGTAAAGTTCTTCTGAGTTGGATTTCTATATGATATACAGGGTTCTTATGAGCATGGTTTATACATATGAAGGTGCATAAATCCTATGAGCATGATTTCTATATAATATGCAGAGTGCTTATGAGCATGGTTTCTACATATGAAATTGCAGAAATCCTATAAGCATAATTTCTATATATGAAATTGCAGAAATTTAAAGAAAACTGCTATCAGCAGGATATCTACTCTTATGAATACATAGATAACCTTTCCCTTTTTACTAAAACCCTATAATTTATAACAAAATTTTATTACAGACCAAAATGAATCAAAACAGGAAATAAAGTTGCATCAGAACTCTTAAGCTGCATCCAAGGAACTTAATTCAAACCCAAGGTCTAACAATATGATATGAGCCAACTGCCGGAATCAGGTTCCAAACCCTTTCTCTTATCCGGGATGTGTCAAAGTTCCAAGGAGTTTCAAGAACTCCAAGCAATGCTTACACCCAGATATCATTACAGAACTGAATTAAAGTGCAGTGTGGAAGGTTCAGTCCCCCAATGTCCAAGTTCAGAGGGAGCTCAATGTCCTAAGGCAAGACTCATTGGAGGGGGCAGAAATTAGAGTGTCAGAACAAGTGTAAGTGCAATAGGGGGATTTAAGGGATTCCAAAGCAGGTTGGTGGTCATGCTCAGCAACATAAAATGCTGGCACACCCCTGACCAGCCCACTAGCCAAGAATCGGAGAGTCCAGGACTATTGAAGGTCAGACCATGACCTGGGTAGTAATTGGGATACTCTCAGGCCAAGGTTTCAACTCAACACATAAAGGGATTCGGGGTAGGGACTTATATGAAAGCAGAAGCAAAGAAAGAAAAAAATACTTAGCATAAGCTACGAAGCATGAACAACAAATCACACGGAAGAATGAAACTATAGAATAAACATATATGAATGAGGCAGAAGTTTAAATGAAGGGGCATACCAGTTTTCTAAGACAAGCAAGTAGGGAGAAGCAGTATACTTAGGGAAGCCAAGTTGCAATCAAGAAGCAAGAGTGTAAGTTTTTAGAAGAGAGTTGTGATGATTAAAAAATTGTATCTGTGTTAATGAAAGAGCAATGCATTTATAATTGAAAACAGGTGCAGCAAATAAGGCAAGAATCATAGTTCAGTAGTAATTAAGAAACTATGTACCAATTAAAATCAATAAGCCTATAAACTTCCTTTAATTAAGGAGTACAAATTCAAACGGTAATGGGCAGAAGTTATTTAAGGAAGGAAATTAAGTAAATACCTCGTGCAAGGTAGACAAATAAGGGTAAATACATAGTGGTACTTGATTTGTAAAACAAGGAAAGGGAATCAGTAAAATAATCAGTAAAGAATCCCATTGAAAAAGCCTTGCTCGAGTGAGAAAAGAGGTAAAAGGAATGTTTTAATTTGGGGAGAAATCAGTAACAATCAAATAAGCAACATTAAAGGAATTCATAATCAATTAACAGAGGCAAGACCTTTGAAAGAGAAGCTCTCGTATAAAACACATAGACATGTCAAGCAAAAAGGTTTCAAAATCACAAATGCAGAAAATGTTCAAATTCAATTCATAAACTCGAAATGAGTCTGAGAGTTCAAGGTTTCAAAGTACAATCCTTTTCCAAACAAAAAAACAGATTATCCAAAGAACCCCCCCCCCCCAAATCCTAGGGTTTTTAACCCGAATTTGATACAGAGATGAAGAGGTAAATTATTGAGATAAGCTCAGAGACTTTTTCAGAGTCTCGTGAGAAGCATACAAGCACAATAGAAAGTAAAGCATAGGAAACAATACAAGAAACAATTTTCAAGAAATCTTAAGAATTAAATGAGTTCAGGTAGTGTAAACTTAAAGACACAGTCGATGAAACACATCTAGAAATAATCCAGGCAAAGTCCGGTAAAGCAAACAAAGAATCAAAAATCAGTAGGAAAATACAGTAGAGGAATACATAGAATAGGCATGTGAGAGTATGGCGAAAAACCATTAAGAGCGTAGTAGAAAAATTTCAGAACAAGGCAAATATAAGAACACACAAAAACATGTGAGTCAGAAAAGAGCTAGTAATAACATAGCAGGGATCGATTCACACCAAGAAAATGAGTATAATAAGTATCAGAAACATTTTAAGAACTTTCCAGAAACCCTAATCGAAAAGAAGTGCTTTTTTGAAAGAGAATTGAAGAAAAGGTTTAAGAAACTTAGGCAACAGTGCAAACATGTAACAAATCTAGAATAGTCGGAGAGAACCTCGATATTTAGGGTTCCAAATGAACCCTAGAGATGATAAAGGCTTTGAAAACACCCGATCTAAGTCAGATAATGTCATAAACAGGCTCAAAAGACCAAGAGCCACCAGAGAACGACCAGAGATGGTCAGAATCTTTAAATTAGTGAAGGCTTGGGTGAAGACCCTCGAGGTCTGGCCTCAATCCTTCAAACAACAAGCATGTATGAGCCATAGGAGGTGGGTATAGACTGTCCATGGCCTGAGAAGCCATGGATGCCAGTGAAAACATGGTGGAACAAGGTAGGGGAGGTTAAGGTACTGGGAGAGGTTGAGAGAGAATTGGGAGATGGGGGGATTCAAGGGAGGCTACAGACGTGAAATGATTAGGGTTAGGGGATGATTGGGAAATTAAAAAAGGAAAGGGAAATGGGGATCGTTGATATGGGCGATCAACGGTTGAGATTAGAGAGGGTAGGTGGGAAACGGGTTTGGGTCAGTTTGCATGGGGATTAGGTCAGGGTAATTGGGTTTGAGATTGAGTTTAGTTAGGGGTTAATTTTAGGCCATAATCAAAATAATTGGGGCTATCTTTTAAATAGCCATTTTCCCTTGTTTGATTTTATAGAAATAGTAAAAATGAAAGAACATTAAAAACACTGGACCAATTAATAATACATAGGTATTAATTAAAAAATACTATAACTAACTTTACAACTATAAAATACTATTAATCGTAAAATAGGCTAAAATATAGTTTTAAAATACCAGATAAATTCGAAAAAATATGCAAAAATCACCTTAATTATATTTTGGTGTAAATATGAGAATAAAATAAATTATTCACAAAAAAAATGATAGTCTAGGAATAATTATTGAATTTTGTACTATTAAAATAGACAACAAATTGATTTTAAGATCTTTAAAAATATGGAAAATACCAAAACTCTTGGGCATACTTATATATGCATGTACATACTATTTTGAGAATATTTTTAGTATATATAAATACATAAGGAAAATTAGGTATCAACAGGTGCCCCTCTTTACCCGAGAAGGATGAAAGAATTGTCGAGTAAAGATATGATGACCAATTTTTAACGAGAGAGACGACTTACAAAGGTTTTGACCGAGCTCTAGTTTTGAGTTGCCTACATATCCTTGGTTTTACAGGAATCAGGTTATATGTAGTTCGGGATACATCGATGGAGTATGCCGATGGAGGTTTTTGAAGAGACATAAACAATATTTAGGTTGGTAAGGGCGGTCAGGGACTGATGGGTTGCGAGAACCGGAGCGGAATTGCTCCTGCTGTAGTTTTGTTGCTAGCTGATGTACCTGCAATTGAGTAATACAAGCATATCGTGCGGAATTTAAACGTGATGCAAGTTCCCATTGGACCATGAATGTTGTGCTTGGACAGTTATGATGACGTCCTTAGACCATGACATCCTAGGCCATGAAGCGCATAATAAAGGATTCACAGGCTATGAAATGACATTCTCGGGCTATGATAATGGTGCCTCCGAACCATGATGCCTTTGAATAATGATATGCAAAAGATAAAAGCAGGGTCCTCAGGCCATGGCATGGCGTTCTCGGGCCATGAAGATGATGCCTCCAAACAATGACGCCTTTGGACAATTTAGCGATCTTTCAGCTTATGGAGTGCAGGATTTGGTGATGTTTCAGCCGATGTAAAGCATACATATAAATGGCGATCTTTCAGCCTATGGAATGCAGGTTTTGGCAATGTTTCAGCCGATGTAAAGCATAAATATAATGGCAATCTTTCAGTCGATGCGGGATTTAAATGAAATCGATGATATTTCAGCCGACATAGAGATTTAAATAGAGTTGGTGATATTTTAGCTGACATAAATATTTAAATATAGTTGGCGATATTTCAGCCATGCAAAGATTTAAATAAAGTTGGTGATATTTCAGCCGACATAGAGATTTAAATAGAGTTGGCGATATTTCAGCCATGCAAAGATTTAAATAAAGTTGGCGATACTTCAGCCATGCAGGTGGAGACAATGCTTAGTCTCGAAAGGTAAAAATGTGGAAAGGTAGCCTTATGCAATGCAGGAAAATGTAGGATGGAGGTAGTGCTTAACCTCGGAAGGCAGAAAGGTAGCCTTATGCAATACAATAAAATGCAAGATGGAGACAGTGCTTAGTCCCGGAAGGCATAAAGGTATCCTTATGCAATGCAATAAAATGCGGGATGGAGACAATGCTTAGTCTCGGAAGGCAGAAAGGTAGCCTTATGCAATGTAAGAAAAATGCAGGATGGAGACAGTGCTTAGTCTCGGAAGCCAGAAAGGTAGCCTTGTGCAATGCAATAAAATGCAAGATGGAGAGAATGCTTAGTCTCGGAAGGCAGAAAGGTAGCCTTGTGAAATGCAAGAAAATTCAAGATAGAGATAGTGCTTAGTCTTGGAAGGCAGAAAGGTAGCTTTGTGCAATGTAAGAAAGTACAAGATGGAGACAGTGCTTAGTCTCGGAAGGCAGAAAGGTAGCCTTGTGCAATGCAAGAAAATGCAAGATCGAGATAGTGGTTACTCTTGGAAGGCAGAAAGGTAGCCTTGTTCAAAGCAAGAAAATGCAAGATGGAGACAGTGCTTAGTCTCGGAAGGCAGAAAGGTAGCCTTGTGTAATGCAAGAAAATGCAAGATGGAGACATTGCTTAGTCTCGGAAGGCAGAAAGGTAGCCTTGTACAATGCAAGAAAATGCAAGATGGAGACAGTGCTTACTCTCGGAAGGTAGAAAGGTATCCCTGTGCAATGCAAGAAAAAAGGTGAAGAGTAATGAAATCTCTTAGCTGAGAGGTGATAGATGACATTAGTTGTGCTAGTGGCTGCTGGGGATGTTGCATGTGAATAGCGCCCGAAAATGAGTGATGATCTTGAGAATTGTATTCCTAAAAAGTGTGAGTTTGTAATCGTATCCGATGATTCTATTTCTTGGGGTACCTGCATTCACATAAATATTGTGAGTTTTGTCAGGGGGAAGGTTAGTTCGTCTTCTCGCGGACTGCGCTCGTCCTGCTCGGCTCTTGCTTTCATTGGGGTAGCGTTGCTGACAAAGCTGTTCTGATAGTATTCATGCATAGTTTGGTAGTATAATTTTACAAATATGATGTAAATATATAATAACAACGATTTTAGATGAACCGACGACTGGGACGTGGTTCAAGAAATTGCAATCTCTTTTGCTCCGGAATTTTGAGGGTCCTCCTCAAAATTCTACCCCAGTTTACTGGGCTGATGCCACTGATGGTTGTGCGCGGTGAATGGTGAAAGTCAACTTTGGAATTTTGAGGGTCCTCCTCAAAATTCTGCCCCAATTTCCAATATCGGGGCAAAATAAAAATTTTATTAAATTGTGATCGAACCCATAGGGATGCCTACGTATAACCTCTTAAATGGGAATCAGGTCAGGCATAGTTCAAATTACATCATAAAGGAATCATAATGGTTACACATAATATCATTTCACTACATCTGAATTGATCGTCCTCGGCCAAACTTCTCCGTCCATTTTTGCAAGTATGAGGGCTCCTTCGGTTAGAACCTGGTGAACCATGTACAAACCTTGCCAGTTGGGAGAAAATTTTCCTTTGGCTTCATCTTGGTGCGGAAAAATCTTCTTCAGTACTAACTATCCCGAAGAGAACTATCTCGGCCCGACTCCTTTGTTGAAAGCTCCGGTCATTCTATTATGATAAAGCTGACCGTGGCCAACTGCATTCAGTCTTTTTCCGTTATAAGGGCTTATTGCTCGTAGTGACTTTTTACCCATTCTGCATCTTCAAGTTCTTCTTCCTGCATAATTATCAAGGAGGGAATCTCCACTTCGATTGGGATGACTGCCTCAGTACCGTAAACCAACATATAAGGAGTCGCCCCAGTTGATGTGCGGACTTTGGTACGAGATCCCAGTAGAGCGAATGATAACTTCTCATGCCATTTCTTGTGTTTTTCTATCATCTTCCTTAGTATCTTTTTGATATTCTTGTTGGCTGCTTCTACAGCTCCATTCATCTGAGGTTTGTAGGTCGTAGAATTCTTGTGCTTGATCTTGAAGGTTTCACACATTGCTTTTATCAGATCACTGTTGACATTGGAACCATTGTCAGTGATGATTGACTCTGGGACATCGAACCGACAAATGATACGGTCGCGGACAAAGTCTGCCATAACCTTCTTGGTTACTGCCTTATACGATGCTGCCGCAACCCATTTGGTGAAATAATCAATTGCCACCTGAACGAACCTGGATGCTTCCTTTGCCTCTACACACCTCAGTAATCCCAAATCGGGAGTCCTCTTATACAGGATTCCTCCATTATGAAAGAAGTGATTGGGCAATCTATGCATTGTGTGCTTCTGAGTAGTGTTTTCAAGTTTTGGATACTCTCCTATTGACAAATATTTCTTAATGTCACAGAACCACGGCTTTCCGTCTTCCTCTTCCTCGACATGAGCATAATAGGCAGGTTGATCCTGGACTTTTATCGGGATGGGATCAATGAAGTTCTTATCTGGATGCTGAATCATGGATGATAGAGTGGCCAATGCATCGACTAACTAATTCTAGATTCTGGGGACATGTCGGAATTCCTTATTTGTAAACCTCTTCCTCAAATCTTGTACATGATGCAAGTATGGTAGTATTTTGGAGTTCTTGATTGCCTATTCTTCTCGGACCTGATGTATGAGAAAATCTAAGTCCCCGATCACTAGTAACTCCTGAACGTTCATGTCAATGGCTAGTTTGAGCCCTAAGATGCAAGCTTCGTACTCAGCTATGTTATTGGTGCACGGGAACCTGAGCTTATCGGAAACCGAATAATGTTGACCTATTTTTGATACCAAAACTGCTCCTATGCCAACTCCTTTAAAGTTTGCTGCTCCGTCGAAAAATATTCTCCAGCCATCACAAGATTATGCAATGTCTTCTCCTATGAAAGAGACCTTTTTATCAGGAAAATACGTCATCAGGAAAATACGTCTGCAAGGTAGAGAAATAGCGGTCTGCCCAGTTCGGGCGGGACCGGGATTGACGACTTTGACAGGTATTTCTTGATTTTGTTGAAGGCCTTTTGACAATCCTCGGTCCATTTAGTGGCGACGTCTTTCTTCAACATCTTAAATATTGGTTCACAAATGAGAGTGGACTGGGCTATGAATCGGCTGATGTAGTTGAGTCTCCCCAAGAAACTCATAACCTCCTTCTTATTCTTTGGCAGTGGAAATTCTTGAATGGCCTTGACCTTTGATGGGTCTAGTTCTATTCCTCGTCGACTTACGATGAACCCAAGCAGTTTTCCAACAGGAACCCCAAATACAAATTTGGCGGGATTTAGTTTCAAGTTGTACCTTCTTAATCTATTGAAGAACTTCCTCAGATCTTCCATGTGGTCAGCGACTTTATTGGATTTGATGATGATGTAATCTACATATACCTCGATCTCTTTGTGTATCATGTCATGGAAAATGGTTGTCATGACCCTCATGTAGGTAGCCCCAGCATTCTTTAATCCGAACTACATCATCTTATAATAATACATCCCCCATGGTGTAATGAAAGTTGTTTTCTCCATGTCCTCTTCGTCCATCCATTTCTGATGATATCCTGCAAAATAATCGACAAATGACTATAGCTTGTGCTTGGAACAGTTGTCAATCAGGATATGAATGTTTGGTAGTGGGAAGTCATCTTTTGGACTGGCCCGATTGAGGTCCCAATAGTCGACACAGATTCTGACCTTTCCGTCCTTCTTTGGTATTAGCACGATGTTGGCTAACCATGTCGGGTACTCTACTACCCTGAGGACCTTGGCTTTGACTTGTTTGGTAACATCTTCTTTGGTTTTCAAACTCATGTCTGGCTTAAACTTTTCGAGTTTCTGTTTTACTGGCGGACATGTCAGATATGTTGGCATTTTATGGGCTATAATAGATGTACTGAGACCAGTGATATCATTATACGACCAGGCGAATATGTCCTCATATTCCTTTTGGAATTTCCTGTACTCTTCCTTTTCTAATGGTGACAGGTGAACACTGATGTACGTTTCATTGACATTCTCTGTATCCCCCAAGTTGATAGCCTCAGTTTCGTCCAAGTTAGACTTAGGCCTATTCTCAAAGTCCTCAGCCTCTTTAATGACCTCTTATGGTATATCATCCTCTTCTGAGTCTATATCCGTTTGTTGCATTTTCTCATCGCATGTAAAATTCATCGATTCATCAAGATAAGTAATAGTAATGCTGTTTAAAGTGAAGTAAATGGCAAAGAAAAGAAATAATAAGAGCGAGACTTATATAAGAAACTAAAATGCTTTGATAAAATGTCAAAATTGTTTTGAACGTCGGAGCTCTTTTCAAAATTTAGAGATAATACTGAAAGGAAATCAACTAATGAAAAAGTAAAAGACAATGCATAATGCTTTGTTCAACCTTGCTACCCCGAAACTCTCTGGGCCTTGGTGATTCTGACGGACCAATTGTTGAGGCGCTCTCCTCGGTTCACCGCCTGTATAGAAGGCCCTTCCTCCCCTTCCTCCTCGAGAATGATGTGACAGTCCATATTGTCATCTTCTAAAAATAGGTTCTTCATTGCTGCCAACATTTCATCTTCCTCTGACCCATACACGATGTCGGCTGGCTGGAAAGTTTGTTCCAGGCTGGGTATCGGGTGCTCCAGCGAATAGTAAGGGCCCGGCCATGGTGGCGACCAGTTCCTGAACTCTTTCCAAGTGTATCCATACCCTAACCCAAAAGTGGTTCCATGCTTCTTCAGTTTGATAGGCTTGGTGATTCCCTGGAGGTTCTTGTTGAGCCCTTTGCTAGGTTCATACCCGCTCCTGTTTAGTATATTCTCTATCTTATTATCGCACCACTTATCTTTGTCCACGAAGTTGATTCGCTCGATCTGGTGGTAGGTTTCTCCTCCTAGTTTCCTTCTTCTTTCAATCGCTGAGATGGTTTGATGACTGTATACAGGGTTACTCCCGTCACCATGAATAATTACCTCTTGGTGATTCCATTCGAACTTCACTGCCTGGTGCAGGGTTGATGCTACGACTCTAGTGACGTGGATCCAAGTTTGTCCCAATACAAGTTATAGGATGCTGGGATATCTATTATTTGAAAATATACATCAAACCAAGTTGGTCCCATTTGTAAACAGAGACTGATCTCCCCAATAGTGGACCTTTAGGAGCCATCAAAGGCTTTGATGTTGATATCCCCATCCTTGATTTCATGTAGACTTTTCCCTAATGTTCTGAGGGTCACCAGTGGACAAATGTTGAGGATGGACCCCTCATCAATCAAAGTCCTGGTGATGAAATAGTCCTCGCATTGCACAATGATGTGCAACGCTTTGTTGTGGCCTAAAACTTCAGGGGGCAACTCATCCTCATGGAAAGTGATTTTATGACTCTCCAATACCTGCCCGACCATGTTTGCCATCTCCCCTCCAGTTATATTGTTGGGTACGTATGCCTCGCTTAGTATCTTCATTAGGATGTTCTTGTGTGTCTTAGAGCTCTACAGTAGAGCCAGAATGGAGATCTATGCTGGTGTTTTGTTTAATTGGTCGATAATTGAGTATTCTTTTGCCTGTATCTTCCGTAAGATATCATCAGGTCCAGTTTTGATAGGCCATCCAGAGGCCTTCTTACTTGATTCAATTAAGTGCTCCGGAGTACAAATTCTTCCAGTCCTGGTCATACCTTATGCTGCGATTGCTTCTCCAAACTTAGTTTTTCCCTTCCTTCTTGCCTCGGCGGTGTAATCCCAAGGAATGGCCTGTGTCCAAAATGGCGTTACCGCTGACATCACCATAGGAATGGGCACTATCGTTTTGCAACACATCAACTTTAAATGGTACTTTTGGAGACCCAAAATCCACCTCAATCGACTATTTGGTCCTTTTGGATGACGGTGTTTCAAGTTCTAGAGGCACGAACATGTTTACTTCATCATTCCTAGAGGGCTGAATCAGAACTACAATTGGATTCAGTGTGACAGCTGATTTCTTAGGCTCGTCACCCTCGGCAATTAATCCAATTGACCTCTTGGGGTCCCAATCATTTTCTACCTTGATAATATGCACACCACTACACTTGTGATCAGGCAAGGGATTGTTGCTAACATTAGAAGTAGGTTCCTTGTCCACTATGATTTTGTTGTCAATTAGAGCTTCGATTTTATCTTTAAGAGATCGACACTCATTGATGTTTGTCCTTTCATGCCAGAATGGTATGCACATGTTTTATTTGGATTGACCCACTAGGAAGGATTATCTGGAGTTATGGAAAGGATTAGGGTGACATAATTGGCTGCTTTGAGTCTTTCATATAGTTGGTCAATTGGCTCGGCGATGGCGGTGTATTGCCTGGGGGGTTTGCGATCAAAGTTAGGGCGTGGCCTGGGGAAGTTTTGGCGGGCGGGAGGTGATTGGTAGTGGGCATTATAGGCTTGGTAAACGGGTGCAGGTTGGTAATATCTTGGTGAGGTGGGTTGATATGTGGGAGATGAAGATGATTGGTAAGCAGGTGATGGAATTTGGTAAAAAGGCGGACGTGCTTGGTAGTTGGGAATAGGCTGGTATATGAGACAGGGTACCAGGTAGGCTTGGTATTTTATTGGAGGCTTGGTTCGCAGTGCAACCATCATAGCACTCTCGTCCTTTTTTCTTGGACGCGTCACCATATTGTAGGGCTTTGTTGGTAGTTTACAATGCTTCAAAATTAGTGACCATTCTGCTCTTAATTCCCTCCTCAATCCTTTCTCCTAGCTTGATAATATCGGAGAATTTTTGGCCCTCTATCAACATTAACCTCTTATAGTACTGTGGATCTTGAGCTCGGACGAAAAATCGGTTCATGTGTTCTTCCTCTAAGGCCGGCCTGACCTTAGCAGCCTCGAATCTCCATCGAGTAGCATACTCGCGGAATGTCTCAGTGGGTTTCTTTTTTAGATTCTCGATGTAGAAAATATCTGGTGCATTTTCTGCATTGAACCTGAACCTGTCCATGAAATCGGACGCCATTCCTACCCAGCTTGTCCATTTCTTGGGATCTTGGTTAATGTACCAAGATAGCGCATTACCTTTCAAACTTCTCATGAAGTGTTTCATGCGAATCTTCTCGTCTCTTCCTACACTGACCAGTTTATCACAATATGTCCTCAGATGGACTCTAGGATCCCCCAGCCGTCAAATATTTTAAACTTAGGAGGTCTGTACCCGTCGGTAAGTTCAACATCCGGCTGGATGCAAAGATCCTCATAATTCAGCCCTTCAATGCCTTTGTTTCCTTCTATGCCCTAGACCCGGCTAGTCAACTTCTTGTGCTCAGCCGCCAGGTTCTTGATGATAGAGTCTTTTTCATCAGACTCTAGTATGTTTGGTTTGGTGTAGTGTTGCAGGGTTTCCACATATATGGGAGTGTGGTAGAGATGATCATTTGATGGTTCAGGGATGAGGAGTGGAGTGTTGTTGAGATGTGTGTTGCAATGAGTAGCGGGCTATTTCTATGACTTTGGGATGTTCTGTGGAGGTATGGGGTGTTGAGTATTGGGAAAGTTGATTTCTGGAGTAGTGAGGGAGAATGATAGACTTGCCAAGTTCTGAACTTGGTCTAATTCTTCTTGAAATTTCAGCAACTTTTGTTCGAGCTGAGTTGCACTTTCGCTGGATACCTGAACACCATGGGAAATCTCTACCCTTTCAACCGAATTTTCCTTTCTGACATTGTTCAAATCTTCTATTTTTTCTTTGCCCCTGTTCTTGATAGGACTTGGAGGAGGATGAGGTGGAGGGTCCTTGGATCTTGTGGAGTAAGCTGACGATGTCAGAATGCACGAACTAACCTTTTAAGGAGGGGAATAAAATAAAAGTAAAAAAAAGGTAATAAGTTAGTATGGATTTTGAGAAAAATATTGCAATATTTAAACATATAGTATAAGAATATGAATCGTGTCTTAAATTGGGTTCCTCGTTGTGCCCGAGGTAGACCTAGCGACAAGTTGATTTGGAGAACTTATAATTGTAAATGCCTCATTTTATTGATAAAAATAAGACGAATCCCAAAACAACACTAAAATTGCATAAAGTAAAAAGATGTCACTAATGGCCATTGGCCTTATTACACTGAAGACGAAAAGGAAAGGAGATTCCTAACTATTTGGTCCCAGAAGGACCTTCCCCAGACTCGGCATCCATGGCTCCATCGAATAGCGTCACCAGCTCACGCAATCCTAGCATAAGATAGGCCCTATCCAAATGTCCTCCTTCATTTCCCTTGGCGTTTTGGAAATTCTCGATCCTTCGGATGAACTTCCCTTCCAGCTCTACTAGCCCTTGCTTCAGATTTCCCAGGCAGTTGTTGGCTCTAACAGCCATATCCTTCCATTCCTCAATCAACTTTTGATTTGCCTCTTGAATCTGCTGATGCTCACTCTCACACTCCCTGATCCTCTTACGCAACTGGTTGTATTTGACCTATATCTCAACCCTATCGTCGATGACTCTGTGACCTCGAACGGACCCGGACTGTCGTAACCCAGCACGATCTTCTTCTAGCCAACCCGGATAGTATGCGGTGTAGCCAACACGATACCTGTCAAGTTCTATGGAATCTCTCTCCACGACGATCTTGCTGTTCCACATTTGTTGAGCCTGACATTTGTATGGGCTATCGTCGTCTGGGAAATCAACCCTGAAATGACTCATTTTCTTGTCCTTTGGTACGACTTGCTTTCTCCCTGCCTGCCTCATGACTCAGAGAGATACATAGGGATAAGTTCCCCTCAAACCAATGAGTATGAGAAATGGAGCGTCGCGAGAGCGGATGATGAACTCTCCAGTGTGGAACCATTCAATCATCCATTGTACCTTGTCTTCTTTCAAGTTTTCAAACAATTCTAATCATCCTTGAGCATCTCCTAGGTGGGAAAACATGTCGGGCATATAGTTCATTCTCTTGGGACGGTGAAATGCTATATGGTCATTCCACGGCCTTCGCGGAAGCTCTTGACGGTATCGACCCTTTTGGAGATGTTCTATAAGTCAGAGTTGGAGTAATAAGTTACAACCCTCAAAGTGACCGGCTCCTCGTTGACAGTTCTCATTTCAGCAACAATCATGGTCACTATGCTGAAAGGCTGCCCTCCAATCCCTTCCATTATTATTTTAGTGACCATGGCTAGTCTGGTATGGATCCTAGCCTTCTTCATGGGAAACACTATCATCACCAAGAAATAGAACATGAAGACAAAAACCCTCCTGTGGATATGCCCCAATGATGTGAGGGCGAATTCATCTGGATAGGTGCGGTAGGACTTTCTATGACCGTACCTCTCGTACAAGTAGTCGAAGGGAGTAGAGGAATCCTTCAAACCAGTCAAATTTGAATTTTTCTTCAACCCCATCATTTTGAAGAAACTCCTACCCTTGCGGTTTTCTAGCATGAGTAAACCTGAAGTCTCCCAAGAGATACCGGCTAACCCACCTATTTCCTCAAGCAACAGTGTCATTTTAAGGTCCCCAAATCAAAACACGGATCTATCACTGTCCCATAACAATATCACAGCCTCTATGATTTTGTTATTTGGTTGAATTTCCAAAAGGGAGGGTAAGTTTCCCAAATACTTGCGGGAGAGAGCCCGATCACTGGAATGAAGGTCCTCCCACTAGCTTAGCAACCTTGGATGAATGTTGGTTACCATGCTGAATCTAGGGATTTCGTGCCTCATTTCTGCAAAACAAAGCGTTTGTCCCCTACCCCTGCCAGACTCGACTATTTAAATCAATAATTAGCATAATGGCATTTATTTCTCCAAATAAATGCACATAGTATGGTGTTGTCCGTTTGGGTCCCAGGGGAACCCAGTGGACTTTTAGATAGGCTATCTTAAAGAGTCATTATGCGGACAACATAACTGACTCGACTAGGTTTGATAGTGATGCATGAACAATTTAATAGAATAAGGTTTCTATGGGGTGCTAGACCTGTACCCTTGAGCGGACAACTCAAGAGGGAAAGGCACGGAACCGTCGACTGCACCGCTGATCGACTGGTTTTACCGCAAATATGCCTTTGCCAAATTTATGGGGTAATAATATTGGAAGAGCAACCACTCATCAAGCGTTGCTATGGTATTTGTTTGGCACGAGTGGAATATGATGTTGAAAAATACAATTACAAAAAATGAAACAGATTGTCACGTATTTTCACGCTCATAATGAATACAATAATTTTCTCAAAAATTACAATGGTATTGAAGAAAGACAGTAAATGAAAGAGTTAAAGGAAAAGGAAATAAAAAGACAAGTCAGTTTCAAATAGAGTCATTAAACAAAGCAGTAAAGAAAACAGTAAAGTCACACATAACATGAAGTGGTAAAAGCCTAAAGATTTCCCTAGCAGAGTCGCCATGTTGTCGACGCCCCTTGTTTCTCGCGAAATTGGGTTTACGACATAAGGGAGGACCGCTCTATTCCCATTTGGGATTTGGGTTTTTGATTTGAAGAGTCGCCACCTAATGATTAAGTGCATTAGGACACTAAGGGTTTTTGAGTTGGAAAACCAGAGTTCGGGTAAGGGCTAGAAATTATCTCGAGGGGAAGGTGTTAGGCACCGCTCAAGATCCACTAGTGTGGTTCCCGGCCATGCTATGTTGTGACTTTAATGTAAACAAGTATGCAAATAAATTTACACATAAGGGTTGCTAACAAGCATGTTGGAATTTATAAACAAAGAAGGAAAAGGGATAATGCAGTTAAAAAAATAAAGGGGAGTTTTTGGTAATTGAAAAGACAAAATTTACTGATATTAAACAAAGTAACATAGGGAAAGGGGTCCTAGGTTTATAAATCACATGGATTATCTACACAACACTGGTAACCAATCGTACGCGTAGTGTTATCGTGTGATCATCATCTCCATGTGTACCCTTCCTACCCTGTTTAAGGTATTAAGCGCGGAATGGTATCGTTGTTTATTTCATGCTATTACCCGTCCCAATCTATCAGTCCCGGAGGCATATAGGACTAATCCTAAAGGGAAGGGATGTTGGGCTTTTTGTAGTTTCAAAGTAAAAATTCTAAGGCGACAGTCAAAACACGTATAGCAAATCTGGGTAAAGACATAAACAAATAAGGCTCAAACAGGCCTCCTTAGATCAAAGAAAAGCATATAATTTAGCATGTCTTGCATGTACTGATAGGTCAAAATTATGCTTAACATTAGGCAGGCGGGTTCATTACATATTTTCAGGCAAGAAGTTCGCATTAGGCTCGCCTGGCTGCAACTTATCGAAGACTGGTGCAATTAGTTAACTACCTACTTGTTTGCCTACGTGATGATCTATAGGCATGGCATCTACTGGTCTCAGCAATAAATAAACAAACTGATTACAGAGAGTTGCAAGTTTTAACAGAATGGTGCGAGTTCTGTAATTAGTTACAACCGACGTGCTAATCTTAGCTGCATCTAAGGAACCTAATTCAAACCCAAGGTCTAACAATATGATATGAGCCAACTGCCGGAATCAAGTTCCAAAGCCTTTCTCTTATCCGGGATGTGTCAAAGTTCCAAGGAGTATCAAGAACTCCAGGCAATGCTCACACCCAGATATCATTACAGAACTGAATTAAAGTGCAGTGTGGAAGGGCCAGCCCCCCAATGTCCAAGTTCAGAGGGAGCTCAAGGTCCCAAGGCAAGGCTCACTGGAAAGGGGGGCGGGGGCAGAAATTAGAGTGTAAGAACAAGTGTAAGTGCAATAGAGGGATTTAAGGGATGCCAAGGCAGGCTGGGGGTCATGCCCAACAACATAAAATGCTGGCACACCCCTGACTAGCCTACTAGCCAAACATTGGAGAGTCCAGGACCTATTGAAGGTCAAATCATGTCCTGTGCAGTAATTGGGATGCTGTCAGGCTATGGTTTCAACTCAACACATAAAGGGTTTAGGGGTAGGGACTCATATGAAAGCAGAAACAAAGAAAGAAAAAATACTTAGCATAAGCTACGAACCATGAACATCAACCCACACAGAAGAATGAAACTATAGAATAAACATATATGGATGAGGCTGAAGTTTAAATGAAGGGGCATACCAGTTTTTAGAGACAAGCAAGTAGGGAGAAGCAGTAGACTTACGGAAGCCAAGTTGCAATCAAGAAGCAAGAGTGTAAATTTTTAGAAGAGAGTTGTGATGATTAAAAAATCGTGCGTGTGTTAATGAAAGAGAAGGGTATTTATAATTGAAAATAGGTGCAGCAAATAAGGCAAGAATCATAGTTTAGTAGTAATTAAGTAAATATGTACAAAATCAATCAGCCCATAAACTTTCTTTAATTAAGGAGTACACATTCAAATGGTAATGGGCAAAAGTTATTTAAGGAAAGAAATTAAGTAAATAACTTGTGCAAGATAGACAAATAAGGGTAAATACATAGTGGTACTTGATTTTAAAACAAGGAAAAGGAATCGGTAAAATAATCAGTAAAGAATCCCATTGGATAAGCCTTGCTCGAGTCAGAAAAGAGGTAAAAGGAAAGTTTTAATTTGGGCAGAAATGAGTAACAATAAAATAAGCTACATTAAAGGAATTTAGAATCAATTAACAGTTGGCAAGACCTTTGAAAGAGAAGCTCTCGTATAAAATAGACATGTCAAGCAAAAGGGTTTCAAAATCACAAATGCATAAAAGGTTCAAATTCAATTCATAAACTCAAAATGAGTCTGAGAGTTCAAGTTTTCAAAGTAGAATCCTTGTCCAAACATAAAAACAAATTAGCGAAAGAAACCACCCCCCAAATCCTAGGGTTTTTAACCCGAATTTGATACAGAGATGAAGAGGTAAAATATTGAGATAAGCTTAGAGACCTTTTCAGAGTATCGTGAGAAGCATACAAGCACAATAGCAAGTAAAACATAGGAACCAATACAGGAAACAAGTTTCAAGAAAGCATGAGAATTAAATGAGTTCAGGTAGTGTAAACTTAAAGAAACTGTCGATGAAACACATCTACAAAGAATCCAAGCAAAGTCCGGTAAAGGCAAACAAATGATCAAAAATCAGTAGGAAATATAGGATAGGCATATGAGAGCATGGTGAAAAACCAGTAAGAGCATAGTAGAAATTTTCACAACAAGGCAAATATAAGAACACACGAAAATATGTGAGTCTTAAAAGAGCCAATAGGAACACAGAATTGATCGATTCACACCAAGAAAAATAGAAGAAGAAGAGTCAAAAACATTTTAAGAACTTTTCAGAAATCCTAACCGAAAAAGTGCTTTTTTAAAGTGAATCGAAGAGAAGGTTTAAGAAACTTAGGCAATAGTGCAAACATGTAACAGATCTAGAATAGTCGGAGAGAACCTCGATATTTAGGGTTCCAGATGAACCCTAGAGATGAGAAAGGATTCAAAAACACCCGATCTAAGTCGAATAATGTCATAAATAGGCTCAAAAGACCAAGAGCCACCGGAGCATGACTGGAGATGGATGGAATCTTCGAATCAGTGAAGGATTGGGTGAAGACCCTCAAGGTATGGACTCGATCCTTCGAACAACAAGCATGCATGAGCCATAGGAGGTGGGTATAGACTCTCCATGGCTTGAGAAGCCATGGACGCCAGTGAAAACATGGTGTAACAAGGTAGGAGAGGCTAGGGTTCCGGGAGAGGTTGAGAGAGAATTGGTAGATGGGGGGATTCAAGGGCGGCTGCAGATGTGAAATGATTAGGGTTAGGGGGTGATTAGGAAATTAAAAAATGGAAAGGGAAACATGTACCGTTGATCCAGGCCATCAACGGTTGAGATTAGAGAGGGTAGGGGGAAACGGGTTTGGGTCGGTTTGCATGGGGATTGGGTCAGGGAAATTGGGTATGAGATTGAGTTTAGTTAGGGGTTAATTTTAGGCCATAATGAAAATAATTGGGGCTATCTTTTAAATTGTCATTTTTTACTTGTTTGATTTTATAAAAATAGTAAAAATAATTTTTAAAAGAACATTAAAAACACTGGACCAATTAATAATACATAGGTATTAATTGAAAAATATTGGATTTAATTTTACAACTATTAAATACTATTAATCTTAAAATAGGCTATAATTGCAATTATATGCAAATGTAGTTTTAAAATACCAGATAAATTCATAAAAATATGCAAAAATTACCTTAATTATATTTTGGTGTAAATATGAGAATAAAATAAATTATTCACAAAAAAATGATAATCTGGGAATAACTATTAAATTTTGTACTATTAAAATAGACAACAAATTGATTTTAAGATCTTTAAAAATAAGAGAAAATACCAAAACTCTTGGGCATGCTTATATATGCATGTACATACTATTTTGAGAATATTTTGAGTATATATAAATACATAGGGAAAAATGTAACGACCCGGCCGGTAGTTTTTGGAATTCACACCCCGATCCCCCATTAACTGCTTTTCCTAAGTTCATTTCTGCTATTTTGGTTGGCCGGGACGTTCGATGTTAGGATTCGGAGTGTTTTGGGACACTTAGTCCCTATATGAGAGCTTAAGAGTTGAAAAATGGTCCGTATTTGAAACAGTGTGAGGACGACCTCGAACTGGAAATACGATGGTCCCGTTAGCTCCGTTAGGTGATTTCAGGGTTGGGAGCGAGTTCGGAATGTATTTTGGAGTTTCGTAGCTCATTTAGGCTTGAAATGCTGAAGTTCGAATTTTTTAAGTTTCCGGTCCGATTGCGAGTTTTTAATCCGCGGGTCGGATTTGGATTCCGGAAGTTGTTGTAGCTCCGTCATGTCATTTGGGATGTATGTGCAAACTTTCAGGTCATTCAGACGAGTTTTGGTTTGGTTTTTGATCGAAAGCATATTTTGATAGAATTTGAAGTTCTTAGGCTTAAGTCCTTGATTTAATCGGGTTTCCAGTATTGTTTGAGGTATTTTGAGGATTGGTACAAGTTTGAATGAGGTATTAGGTGGTATTGGTGCTTTTGGTTGAGGTTTCGGGGCCCTCGGGATGATTTCAGATGGTTAACGGGGTAAATTTCCAAGTTTGTTGCAGCTGGTATCTTTTTCTTCTGGTATTTACGCTTCTGCGGCTTGGGAACCGCAGAACCGGAGACGCAGTAGCGGCTTCTCTGTCGCAGAAGCGAGTTTGGGCTGTCTTTCAAGAAACCGCAGAAGCGGTAATGCTTTCGTAGAAGCGAATCCACTTCTGCGAGATGGGAACTGCAGAAGCAGAATCTGAAATTTTAAATGAAACCGCAGAAGCGGCCAGTGTTTCGCTTAAGCAGGACCGCAGAAGCGGTCCCTTGTCCGTGAAAGCGGAAACAACTGTGCAGAAATAGAAAATTCGAGGGTTTAAATTTCACAAGTGTGAAAACTCAATTTGGGCACGGGAGAAGGCGATTTCGAGTGGAGTTTGAAGAGAAAATAATTGGGTAACATTTCTTTGATCCCTTTTAATTATATTTCATCATTATATAGCTAAATATATCATTGGAATTCGAATTTAGGATCAAAACTTGGTAAATTTGAGGTAAAACTTCATAGGCCAAACTACTGGGTTTTGAGGGGGCATTTGACCTCCGATTTGGGAGATTTTTATATGGTTAGACTCGTAAGAGTACGAGGGTTCTAAAAATGTAAAAATTATTCGATTCCGAGACGTTGGATGGAGGGGTATTTTGGTCATTTTACCTATTTTCGCGCATAGTGGAATTAGTTGTTTGCAATATTATTTATGATATGTAATTGAATTGAATAGATTTGGGACATTTGGAGTCAGATACTCGTGCCAAAGGCGTGGTTTCTATTGATATTGAGCCAGTTCAAGATAAGTGTCTTGTCTAACCTTGTGTGGGGGACCTTTCCCCTTAGGATTGTTACTTGATGTTTGAGTGCCTTGTGCGTGAGGTGACGAGCACGTACTTGAGCCGATTGATGAAATATCATTTTTATTTAAGCTATGGAATTTAGTTCTTATTCTTATTTTCATTATTTTATTTGAAGTTATGACTTGTGCTAGGTTAATAAAAACATGTTAGCCAATTTGACTGTCTAATTGCTTAAGTTGTTTTGACTGCGCCACGTGAAGCATGATAGGCTGGTTCTATCTGTTGTTTATTTTTCGTACTTTATTTCTTGGTTTGTTTCAGGCTGTGGTTGCGCATTTACATTGGGACTGCGAGTTTGATTACCGATAGATCCCCCCTTGTTTGTTTACTTTAGGACTGCGGGTTCGATTCTCGATTGATCCCCCTTGTTTGTTTACTTTGGGAGTGCGGGTTTGACTCCCGATAGATTCCCTTTTTTTTTACTTTGCAAGTGAGGGTTCGATTCCCGATAGATCCCCCTGCACTTTTACTTTGGGACTGCGGGTTAGATTCCCGATAGATCCCCCTGCACTTTTACTTTGGGACTGCAGGTTAGATTCCCGATAGATCCCCCTTGCACTTTTACTTTGGCACTGCGGGTTAGATTCCCGATAAATCCCCTTGCATACTGGTACATGAGTTGGACTACGGGACGGTATCTCGGGAGATCCACTGGACAGTTGAGGAAAGGGCTACAGGATGGTATCCTGGGATACCCTTATTGGTATCAATGACATTGTACTGTGTTTACTCTATGTTTACTCTGTCTTTGTAGATGCTATTGTTTCGTTGACCTATCTTATTTCACACCGCATTTATTATTCTTGTTAGATTATTATAATGTTAATTACTATTATTATTATGATATTTTGCCTTAGTAGGGCCCTGACCTTCCTCGTCACTACCCAACCGAGGTTAGGCTTGGCACTTACTGAGTAACACTGTGGTGTACTCATGCCCTTCCTGCGCATGTTTTTCATGTGCAGATCATACAAGTACCTATACTCAGGCGCACTATCCTTGATGTGAGGAGACATACGGAGACTTTGAGGTATATCTGCAGCGTTCGCAGACCGAAGAGTCTTCTTCCTTATTCTAGTTGTATAGTTGTTATCCTATCATAATTTTGATTTAGTTATTCTGGAGGTTAGAGTACTTATTGGAATTCTATTAGCCTGTGTTTCCCGTGAGTTTTTGGGTTTTGGGATTTGGTTGTAGACTTCCGCATATTCTTAGAGTTGTACAGGCTGGATGGCCTTATACTCTGTTGTTATTTTTCATATGTTCAGTTTTAATTGGTTTTTCCGCAAATATTATACCTTTTCTGCAATACTTGGCTTACCTGGTTGGGGGGACTAGGTGCCATCATGACATGTTCACGATTGGTGAAATAGGGTCGTGACAAGTTGGTATCAGAGCACTAGGTTCGTAGGAGTCACGGAACACATGCCGATTTATTAGAGTCTCGCTGATCGGTACAGAGACGTCCGTATTTATCTATGAGAGGCTATGTAACTGTATAGGAAAATCTTCAATTCTTTTGAATTCCTTGTCGTGCGATAATTTGACATCAATTCTAAACTTCTGCCTTCTATTATCTCACAGATGGTGAGGACACGTTCTACACGAGAGGACCAGGCACCCACATCCCTGTTGCCGCCGTCAGAGGCCACGATCGAAATCGGGGCCGGGACCGGGGCTGGGGTAGAGGTTGAGGACATGCAGGAGGTGCAGCCACAACACCCACGCGAGCTGCCACTGAGGTACCACCAGCAGATCCAGTTGGAGCCCAGGCACCTGGTACACCTACGACAGCTACTACTACTCCAGTCAAATCATGAGCATGTACACTACCTTGGCTCAGGCGGGGTTGCTTCCCCTTGCTTCAGCCACATACCAGGACGGGGGAGGGGCCTAGACTCCCACAGCCCGCACTCCTGAGCAGAGAGTGCCGATGGAACAGGTCCCATAGGTTATTCCTGTACTGCCTGCAGCACCAGCGCAACCCGGGGATGGGTCAACTGTCTCCGAGATCGAGCAGCATAGGCTAGAGAGGTTAAAGAAATATGATCCCCCAGTGTTTAGTGGCCTAGCATCAGATGACGACTTGGGATTCTTGGAGGAGTGTCATCGCATTCTTCGCACTATGGGCATAGTGGAGTCCAGTAGGGTTTCTATCACCGCCTTTCAGCTTCGGGGAGCCACCTATGACTAGTGGCATACTTATGAGTTGGACAGTCCAGTCGAGTCTGCCTCACTGACTTGGACCTAATTCTCAGACATGTTTATGAGGGAGTTTGTTCCCCAGAGCCTTAGGGATTCATGGCGCGCGGAGTTTGAGCATTTGAGCCAGGGTGCTATGACAATCTCAGAGTATGCCATCCGTTATACCAGGTTGGCTAGACATGCACCGGCTTTGGTTGCCACAGTTCGGGAGAGAGTTCAGAGGTTTATCGAGGGTCTTGTTCTGCCCATCCAGTCCAGCATGGCTCGAGAGTTAGAGATGGATATTCATTACCAGCAGGTAGTGAGCATTGCTAGGAGGATTCAGGGTTTGCTCGCCAGGGAGCGAGGGGAGAGGGAGGCCTAGAGGTCACGAGAGTCGGGTCACTACTTTGGTGCCCGTACCCCTTCAGCTGGTAGTGATGGTAGAGGTTATTTTGGTCGCCCTATACATTCAGCCTTGCCAGCAGCCGGTAGTACTCCAGCTTCGCCTGCACCTCAGGAGCCTTATTATGCGCCTCCAGTTTGTAGCGCGCCTCTTGCGCGGGGTGCTTCCGGAGGCCAGTCTAGCAGACCTAGCTCCAGTCAGTCACAGCCACCACATCCTCCCAGAGCTTGTTTAGAGTGTGGCTATACATGTCAAATGGTTAGGGACTGCCCCAGACTTGGTAGGGGTGCATCTTCACAGACTACTCAGCCACAACATGCTTCTCAGAGTTCTTAGGCTATGGTTCCAGCTCCTACTGCTTCCCCACCTGCCCAGCCAGCCAGGGGCAAAGGACGGGGAGATAGGGGTCGCCCTTGTGAGAGGGATCTGGCCAGATATTATTGCATTCCTACTATTTATGGTTTTGAGACCAGAGCTGATCTATTATTGCTCGGTATGGTTGACTTTGACATTATTCTGGGCATGGACTGGTTGTCGCCCCATCATTCTATTCTTGATGGTCACGCCACGATCGTGACGCTAGCTATGCCAGGTGTTCCACGTATTGAGCAGAGTGGTACTTTAGATCATACTCCTAGTAGGGTTATTTCCTTCTTTAAAGCTCAACGTATGGCTGAGAAGGGGTGTGCTGCGTATTTAGCTTATGCGAGAGATGTCAGTGTTAACACCTATTCTGTTGATTCAGTTCTAGTGGTACGGGATTTTCCCGATGTGTTTCCAGCTGATCTTCCGGGCATGCCGCCCAATAGAGATATCGACTTTGGCATTGATCTGTTGCCGGGCACTCAGCCCATTTCTATTCCTCCGTATTGCATGGCTCCTCTTGAGTTGAAGGAGTTGAAGGATCAATTGTAGGAATTACTGGGTAAGGGTTTTATCCGACCTAGTGTTTCTCCATGGGGTGCTCCTGTCTTGTTTGTGAAGAAAAATGATGGTTCTATACGTATGTGCATTGATTATCGCTAATTGAAAAAAGTTATAGTGAAGAACCAATATCCTTTACCTCGTATTGATGATCTGTTTGACCAGCTTCAGGGCGCACATGTGTTTTCCAAGATTGATTTGCGCTCAGGTTATCATCAGTTGAGGATTCGGGAGCCAGATATCACGAAGACTGCTTTCAGGACTCGGTAAGGTCATTACGAGTTCCTTGTTATGTCTTTTAGGCTAACTAATGCCCCGACAACTTTTATGCATTTGATGCACAGTGTATTCAGACCATACCTTGACTCATTCATTATCGTTTTTATTGATTATATTCTGGTATATTCCTGGAGTCGGGAAGATCATGAGCAGCACCTGAGGACAATGCTTCAGACTTTGAGAGAGAAGAAATTATATGCAAAGTTCTCAAAATGTGAGTTCTGTGGCATTCCTAGGTCATGTGGTATGGAGTGAGGGCATTCGAGTGGATCCGAGGAAAGTGGAGGCCGTGCAGAGTTGGTCCAGGCCCTCCTTAGCTACAGAGATTTGCAGTTTCCTTAGCTTGGCGGGTTATTAACGTCGTTTTGTGGAGGGGTTTTCATCGATTGCGGCCCCTATGACTAGATTGACTCAAAAGGTTGCCCCATTTCTGTGGACAGAGGAGTGTGAGGCGAGCTTCCAAAAGCTCAAGATATCTTTGAATTCAGCCCCAATATTGATGCTTCCCACTAGTTCGGGGCCTTATATAGTTTATTGTGATGCCTCACGGGTTAGACTTGGAGCGGTGTTGATTCAGGATGGTAGGGTGATTGCCTACGCGTCCAGACAGTTGAAGGTGCATGAAAAGAACTACCCTGTCCACAATCTTGAGTTAGCTGCTATTGTTCATGCCTTGAAGATCTGACGTCATTATTTGTATGGGGTGCCTTGTGAGTTCTATACTGAACATCACAGTTTGCAGCACTTGCTTAAGTAGAAGGAAATGAATATGCGTCAGAGGAGATGGTTAAAGTTGTTAAAGGATTATGATATTACTATTCTTTATCACCCGAGCAAGGCCAATGTAGTAGCCGATGCCTTGAGTTGCCGGGCGAAGAGTTTGGGGAGTTTGGCATATTTACCAGCCTCAGAAAGACCTATGGCGATGGATGTCCAGGCCTTAGCCAGCCAGTTATTGAGATTGGACCTTTCGGAGCCCAGTCGGGTTCTATCCTGTGTGGTTTCTCGGTTTTCCCTATTTGATCGTATCAGGGAGCGACAATGTGATGACACTCACTTGCTTGTTCTTTAAGACAGAGTTCGGCATAGTGATGCTAGGGATTTGACCATCGGGGATGATAGGGTATTGAGGATGCAGGGCTGGATTTGTGTGCCCAATGTCTGTGATCTTCGAGAGTTGATTCTAGTACGAGGCCCATAGCTCACGGTATTCCATCCATCCGGGTGCTGCGAAGATGTATCAGGACTTGAGGCAGCACTACTGGTGGAGGCAGATGAAGAAGGATATAGTTGACTATGTGTCTAGATGCCTCAACTACCAACAGGTGATGTATGAGCACCAGCGTCCGGGTGTGTTGCTTTAGTAGATTGAGATCCCAGAGTGGAAGTGGGAGCGTATAACCACGGACTTCGTATCTGGACTCCCACGGACTATGAAGAAGTTTGATTCTATTTGGGTCATTGTGGATTGGCTTACCAAGTCTGCTCCTTTCATACCTGTGTGTACCACTTATTCATTGGAGCGGTTGGCAGAGATTTATATAAGGAAGATTGTCCGTTTGCATGGTATTCCAGTTTCTATCATCTTAGACAGAGGTACTCAGTTTATATCATGGTTCTGGAGAGCCGTGCAGTAGGAGTTAGGCACTCGGGTGGAGTTGAGCACGTCATTTCACCCCCAGATGGACGGACAGTTCGAGAGCACTATTTAAATTCTGGAGGATATGCTCCGTGCGTGTGTGATTTAGTTTGGAGGGTCATGGGTTCATTTACTGCCACTAGCAGAGTTTGCTTATAACAGCAGTTATCAGTGCAGCATTCAGATGGCGTCGTATGAGGCCTTATATGGTAGGAGGTGTAGATCTCCGGTGGGTTGGTTTGATCGGGTGAGGCCAGGCTATTGGGCACAGAGATGGTTTAGGATGCAATGGAAAGGTTAAGGTGATTCAGGATAGACTCCGTGCAGCCCAGTCCATACAGAAGAGTTACGCGGACAAGAAGGTTCGTGATATTGCATATATGGTAGGTGAGCGGGTTCTGCTTCGGGTCTCGCCTAGGAAGGGCGTCATGAGGTTTGGAAAGAAAGGGAAGCTGAGTCCGAGGTTTATTGGGCCTTTTGAGATCTTGAGGCAAGTTGGGAAGGTAGCTTATGAGCTTGCGTTACCTCCCAGCCTAGCCGGAGTTCATCCTGTATTTCATGTTTCGATGCTCCGGAGATATCACAGTTATCCATCGCACTTGTTGGATTTCAGTTCCATCTAGCTGGACAAGGATATATCCTATGTTGAGGAGCCAGTGGCCATTTTGGACAGGCAGATCAGGATGTTGAGGTCAAAGAACATTGCTTCAGTGAAGGTCCAGTGGCGGGGTCGGCCGGCAGAGGAGGCGACTTGGGAGATCGAGCCGGATATGCGCAGCCAGTACCCTCATCTTTTTGCTACTTCAGGTATGTTCTTTATGCTAGTTCGAGGACAAACGAATGTTTAAGTGTAGGAGGATATAACGACCCGGCTGGTCGTTTTTAGAATTCATGCCCCGATCCCCCATTAACTACTTCCCCTTAGTTCATTTATGCTATTTTGGTTTGCCGGGACGTTCGATGTTAGGATTCAGAGTGTTTTGGGACACTTAGTCCCTAAACGAGAGCTTAAGAGTTGAAAAATGGCCCGTAATCAATACAATGCGAAGACGACCTCGAAATGGAAATCCGATGATTCCTTTAGCTCCGTTAGGTGATTTTGGGGTTATGAGCGTATTAAGAATGTATTTTGGAGGTTCGTAGCCCATTTAGGCTTGAAATATCGAAGTTCGAAATTTTAAAGTTTTCGGTCTGATAGCGAGTTTTTATTTGAGGGTTGGATTTGGATTCCGAAAGTTGCTATAGCTCCGTCATGTCATTTGGGATGTGTGTGCAAAATTTTTGATCATTCGGACGAGGTTTGGTTAGTTTTTTTATCGAAAACGTATTTTGATAGTATTTGAAGTTCTTAGGTTTCAGTCCTTGATTTAATTGGATTTCCGGTGTTGTTTGAGGTGTTTTAAGGGTTGGCACAAGTTCAAATGAGGTATTAGGTGGTATTGGTGCTTTTGGTTGAGGTTCTGGGGCCTCGGAATGATTTCGGATGGTTAACGGGGTAAATTTCCAAGTTTGTTGCAGCTGGTATCTTTTTCTTCTGGTATTTCCGCTTCTGCAGCTTGGGAACCACATAAGTGAAGTCGCAGAAGCGGCTTCTCCATCGCAGAAGCGGCTTCTCCGTCGCAGAAGCGGCTTCTCTGCCGCAGAAGCGAGTTTGGGCTGTCTTCCAGGAAACCGTAGAAGCGGTAATGCTTCCGCAGAAGCGGATCCGCTTCTGCGAGATGGGAACCGCAGAAGCGGAATCTGAAATTTTAAATAAAACCGCAAAATCGGCCAGTGGATTAATTAAGCGGGACCGCAGAAGCGGGTCCCTTGTCCGCGAAAGCGCAAACAACTGTGTAGAAATAAAAAATTCAAGGGTTTAAATTTCATAAGTGTGAAAACTCAATTTGAGCACGGGAGAAGGCGATTTCGAGTGGAGTTTGAAGAGAAAATCATTGGGGAACGTTTCTTTGATCCCTTTTCATTATATTTCATCATTATATAGCTAAACACATCATTAGAATTCGTATTTAGGATCAAAATTTGGTAAATTTGGGGTAAAACTTCATAGGCCAAACTAATGGGTTTCGAGGGGGCATTTGACCTCAGATTTGGGAGATTTTTATATGGTTAGACTCGTGAGAGTATGAGGGTTTTGAAAATTTAAAAATTATTCGATTCCAAGACATTGGTTGGAGGGGCATTTTGGTCATTTTACCTATTTTCGTGCCCTGGCTTTAATTTTAATAGTGAAATCAGTTGTTTGCAATATTATTTACGATATGTAATTGAATTAAATAGATTTGGGCCATTTGGAGTCGGATACTTGTGTCAAAGGCGTGGTTTCTATTGATATTGAGCAGGTTCGAGGTAAGTGGCTTGTCTAATCTTGTGTGGGGGACCTTTCCCCTTAGGATTATTACTTGATGTTTGAGTGCCTTGTGCGTGAGGTGACGAGCGCGTACTTGAGCCGATTGATGAAATCCCATTTTTATTTAAGCTATAGAAATTTAGTTCTTATTCTTATTTGTGTTATTCTAGTTGAAGTTATGACTTGTGCTAGGTTAGTAAAAGCATGTTAACTGATTTGACTGTCTAATTGCTTAAGTTGTTTTGACTGCGCTACGTGAAGCATGCTAGGCTAGTTCTATCTGTTGTTTATTTTTCGTACTTCATTTCTTGGTTTGTTTCTGGCTGTGGTTGCGCATTTACATTGGGACTGCGGGTTTGATTCCCGATAGATCCCCCCTTGTTTGTTTTCTTTGGGACTACGAGTTCGATTCTCGATAGATCCCCCCTTGTTTGTTTACTTTGGAACTGCGGGATCGATTCTCGATATATCCCCCTGCACTTTTACTTTGGGACTGCGGGTTAGATTCCCGATAGATCCCCCTGCACTTTTACTTTGGGACTGCAGGTTAGATTCCGGATAGATCCCCCTCCTGCACTTTTACTTTGGAACTGTGGGTTAGATTACTGATAGATCCCCCTTGAATATTGGTACATGAGTTGGACTACGGGACGGTATCCTGGGAGATCCACTGGACAGTTGAGGAAAGGGCTATAGGACGGTATCCTGGGAGACCCTCATTGGTATCAATGGCATTGTACTGTGTTTACTCTGTCTTTGTAGCTGCTATTGTTTCGTTGACCTGTCTTATTTCACGCCGTATTTATTATTCTTGTTAGATTATTATACTGTTAATTATTATTATTATGATATTTTGCATTAGTAGGGCCCTGACCTTCCTCGTCACTACCCAACCGAGGTTAGGCTTGACACTTACTGAGTACCGCAATGGTGTACTCATGACCTTCCTGCGCATGTTTTTAATGTGTAGATCATACAGGTACCTTTACTCAGGTGCACTATCCTTGAGGCGAGGAGACATACGTAGACTTCGAGGTATATCTGCAGCGTCCGCAGACCGAAGAGTCTTCTTCCTTATTCTAGTTGTAGAGCTGTTATCCTATCATACTTTTGATGTAGTTATTCTGGAGGTAGAGTACTTATTGGAATTCTATTAGCCTGTATTTTCCGTGAGTTTTCGGGTTTTGGGATTTGGTTGTAGACTTCCGCATATTCTTAGAGTTGTACAGGCCGGATGGCCTTATACTCAGTTGTTATTTTTCATATGTTCAGTTTTAATTGGTTTTGCCGCAAATATTATATCTTTTCTGCAATACTTGGCTTACCTGGTCGTGGGGAGTAGGTGCCATCACGACATGTTCACGATCGGTGAACTAGGGTCGTGACAAAAAATTGGATATCTACAAGTAGTATAACTTCTTATTTACTTTAGTAGTTTCTTTTGTATTTGTTAGCTTCTTTTTTACTTTTTGATTGAACAATAAGTCTTTAGTTTTCTTAGTGCCACAATTCTTTTTAAATATGGGTTTTGTGTGAACCGGTTGGCTCTTCCCAACTATGGATGGCATGAAAACCTTCTTAAGGGATTGAGTCTGTTTTCTTTTATGTTTAGGTAAAAATAGTAGTAATGAATAAAAAGGTTCTCAAGTATGATTCACTTGGTACCAACACATTTACCTATGGCCTTATGGTTAAAAATAAGTTGTTGGCAGAAAATAGCTCTAGTTTGACCTTTTAACTCTTATATTGACTTAAGCAGTCATCGAGTAGTTCAGTCGAGCCATTTGTGATTATCAATCTTAACTAGAGTTGTTATGGGCGCTCGACTGCATTCTCTTTAGCAATCGAACAACGCGAGAGGTTGCTCCATTCTCTTTAGCCGTGCTAATAGTCTAGAACTTTCTCAAAATATTTTTCAACGAAAAATTCCAAGTGTAGCTTCACCTAAGAAATGATTGTAGGCTCTCCTTGATCCAATCTGAAATTTAAAATCTTCCATCACCTACCAATGTGATTTCCCTAGTTAACCCATTTAAGCCTAACCCTTTTTTCTTTTAATAACCACATTACAAGCCTTTATCCGTTCTGTAATGACCCTCTCTTGACACCCGATATTTCCTTGGCATTCTTGAGAAATAATTGGCAAAAATATAACTTTAGGGTAGAGACGAGGAGCTTGAAAGTAATACAAAGATACAAAGAAGAGAAAGAAATAAAGAAATAAGAAGGAAAAGAAAAGGAAGAAAGAACAAAAAGAAAAATGTCAAAAAGAAAGTAAATAAAGTAAAATTTGAAGGGATTCAAAGATGAACAAGGATAAAAAGCATGGAGTAAGTAGAAAAAGAGAAAAATGATTATCATGACCAAGAAAGAGTGACGTTACGTATCTCTAGTTCCCTCGAGGAAAAAGAAATTGACTAAAAGAGTCGACAAAGAATGAGCTAAAAAGAAATAATGAAGTGCTTAAGGAAATATGCGCTCTTTCTATTTTATCAAGTCCCACCTTGACCCAAAAAGCCTTCATTATATCCCGCAAAAGCCCTTCATGATTTTACGTTGAGCGAGCTTGCATTAGTGGTAATTTACATGAGGGGCAAGAATATGGCACTTAGAGCCAAACTTGTGACATCCTTTTGAGAGAGATGAGAGACATTTTCGCAATCCTTGCATTGAGTGTTACATGCTTGTGACGACCCAAAGGGTCATCACCATATTTCTCACTTTTTCTGCGCTTCCGAGGCCTTGAATACCTCGCTGGTGGTTACCTCGTTTTGCGTGCACAGTCCGGGCGTGAAGCCGAAAAGTTTTTATGTTAAAATATGTGAATTATGTGAAAAAATTTAAAGAATTCAGTTTCAAATTTTTATAATAGTTAGTAAAATAATTCAGTTTAACATTCATCCATGTGCCCAGCCACCAAACTAGGGAAGAAGATTTTCTTTATTTGTCTATTTTGTTGCAGTCAGGAGCCCACCTGGAGAACAAGGGTATACTTTTTAAGTTCAGCAAGCAGGAGCCCACCTGGAGAACAAGGGAATACTTTTCAAGCCTCAGCAATCAGGCGCCCATCAAGAGAACATGGGAAGTACAATTCAAAATTTGCTTTCAATTTTTATATTTGATAACATGCTGTACCCAGCCACCAAACTGGGGAAGAAAATTTTCTTTATTTGTCTGTTTTGTTGCAGTCAGGAGCCCACCTGGAGAACAAGGGAATACTTTTCAAGTTCAGCAAGCAGGTGCCCACCTGGAGAACAAGGGAATAATTTTCAAGCTTCAGCAATCAGGCGCCCACCTGGAGAACAAGGGAAGTACAATTCAAATTTTGCTTTCAATTTTGCTTTCAATTTTTCAAATCATTAAAACCCTAGCGCCACCTTTGGGTTCTCCGTTGGCGGTGCCACCATAGAACGCCACCAAACTCACACCCCCATACTGTCTCGATGCCCCTTTACAAATCTGTCTTCATCATCCATGGAATCCTGTTGGAGGTTGTCCAGTAATTATCTCCGCCGTCAACTGGGTCAAGATTATTTCCTTACTTGTCCTCGCTATAAATTTGTCACCGGAAGCACTCAAACTTCAGGCTTAGCAATTAACAAAAATGGCATAACCCTAGGACGATCAATGAGTTTTCTTTTTCCTTATTTTTTCTTCTTTTATTAATTCCCTTTTGTCATTTTTTATCCTTAGTTCTGATTTGATAAATTGACTGATTAGATTAGTTTTGTTTAATTCTTAATTTTGGATTCTGTTCATGCTTCATTCTGTTGAAATTCATTTTTACTTCTGATTAATTTTTGTTTGTTTAAATCCTGTCTTGTGATTAGTATTAGTTTGGTTTCAAACATTTTTTAAATATATGTTTTGTTTCATTGATTTTAGTTTTTAGTTTTACTATTTTAATAATTTATTATTTTGCTAATTGTGAATTGGTTATAGCTGAAATTTGATAGTTAGTTTAATTCAGTAATTGGACCAATAATCCTTAATTAGTTTTCAATTCATTCGTAAAATTAGTTAGTATTGATTAGTTTAGTCGATTTGGTTATGATTGATATTGGTAATTGAGTAAATGGAGACTAAGAAAGGGTTAGTAATTTTAGGGGTTTGGGTGGTAATTTCAGAGGGTTTAAAGGTTAGTTTGGGCATAGGAAAAGGGTAGGTTTATTAGAAATAGTAAATTTCAGGATGAGGTAAGAGTAGTATATGAATTGTAGTGGGTATAGAATCTTCTAGAATGTGCTTTAATGTAGATTTTAATAAAATAGGTGTAGTAACTTGCAATACAAGTAAGAAAAATAGAGGGTTAAAAAGAAATAAAAGAGGGATTAACAGTGCAAACTGAAAATCTGAGGGCTGCCCCATCTTTGACTATATAAAGCAGCCCCAATGCCTTAATAAATAAGTTTTTCACCCCAAAATTCCCCCCCAAAAATATCTGTCAAGCTCAGATCTGAAATTAAAAATTTCAGATCACAATCTCCTATTCTAAATTTGAATTCATTTAAAAAATTAAAAAAAAAACAATCAAAAATCAAGAGAAAACCAAAAAAAAGATACTGTTACATTGAAACTTGAAGATAATTTCAATTTCTAGTTGATTAAATCACATCCTTTAGTTTGAGGTTTGGCTACATGAATTTCGAAAGTCTGTTGTTTTGATTTCAATCGAATGAGGATCTGTTTAAGCTGGCTTTGGTTTGAGTCGTTGTTTGATGAAAGTTTCAAAGTTTTCTAGGCTGTCTGAGTTAAATTCGGAATTGCTATTGATTTTTGTCCATCACTGCTGTTTGAACTGCTTGCTGCTGATTTCCTCTTCTTCCTCTTATATTTTACACTCCAGGTACATGCTTTAAGACTTCCAAGTCTATAGATGAAGAATGAAGTAAATGTTGTTTCATGATTTTTGTATATTAGACTGATTCTAAATGTATAATTGGACTGGTTCAATTGCATTGTGCAAATTGATAGCTTATTAATCCCTAACTTAGATTTGGCATAGCAGTGCTCGTATATTTTAGTATTGTGATGTCGTGAACTTTAGGACCAAAAATAGTTCATATACTGTTATGTTGAATTCAATTTACGACAAGTTTAGGTATGTAGTTAACACTATTGAATCACTAGAATTAAGCATTAAGTATCAGTTCTGGACTAAGTTGAATTGATTAATAATTTAATAGTTAAACGGATAAATTTAGATGTAAAATTTGCTCACAATAACATTTGTAGAATCATGTGTTGAGTCTGTTAAAAGAATGCATTGTTGTGCCCTTCCATTTTGATCTTAATTGAAATAAAACTAGGATTAGAGTTATGAACGTTATTAACTACTGCGGTGATATGCAACAAACATTTTTTCATCTTGTTTGTTTTTGTCAATAATAAAAAGGATTTGCAATAAAAGAGAAGAGATGTGGTATCTACTTGAACATGATAAGAAACAGGAGAAAAATGATAATTTGGTACTGGGCTCAAACAAGATCAGTTGCAAAAAATCAGATCGTTCACTAATAGATTTGTTACTCCTGTCAAGTACTGGACTAAGATTTAGGCCCAAAAGCATTGCTAAAACTTGAAGGAAAATCAAGGATCTAAGTATAGTGATACTTTAAAAATAAATAATTAGGAATATGGAAAACTAATCCATAAATATAAAATTGGGTCTTGAGTTAGTTAGCGGGTTCAAGTTAAAAGGTTCTACCCTTTTGTTGGAATTCGGACTTGAATTCGAGATTCGAATTAATATTTATGAATTAATTGGCCTTTAGAGACAAATAATATATAGAAAATTTTAGTTTGCTTTAGATTGGCCTTCTAA
>MU755833.1:0-44368 GCA_026770625.1 Nicotiana glauca | reverse complement strand
ATGCGATCGCATAGAACAAAAGTTCTGCAACTGCTGACTGCAATTTCTGCAATTTCCTAAGTCCAAAAACCTTCCGTTTAACCATCCGAATTCATCCCGAGGCCCCCGGGACCTCAACCAAAAATACCAACCTACTCCAAAACACCATACAAACTTGTTCCAATCATAAAAACACATACAACAACCCAAAAATCATCAAATTACCACGGATTCAAGCCTAAATTTTCTTAAAACTTCCGAAACTCATATTCGATAAAAAACCCGACCAAACGATGTCCAAATGACCTGAAAATTTGCAGACATATCCAAATCACCTAACGAAGCTACTGCAACTCTCGGAATTCCATTCGGACCCGCGGATCAAAATCTTACCTACCAACAAGAATTCGCTAAAATTCCAACTTTGCCAATTCAAGCCTATTTCTACACCGGACCTCCAAATTCAATTTCGATCGCTCTCCTAAGTCACAAATCATCCCCGAAAGCTAACCGAACCACCGGAATTCACATCCGAGCCCTCTAACCATGTATTCAACTTCCGGTTGACTTTTCTAAAACAAGCTTTCTTCTAAGAGGCTAGGTGCCTTATTTCCAACCAAAACCAATTCAATTACACCCGATCGACTCTAATACTGATATTGAAACATGAAGCAACACAATAAGGGGGAAACGGAGTAGTAATACATAAGACGACGGGTCGGGTCGTCACACCTCAGCTCCATAAACCAAAGAGAAGGATGTTTCAGCTGTGCTTGTTTTTGTTGTTTTGCGATATGCCCATAAAACTCCGGGTAACACTTCAGGCCAATTACCCTTTGACTCCTCTAATCGTTTCTTTAAATTGTTGATTATGACCTTGTTTGTTGATTCTGCTTGCCCATTACCCACTGGGTGATAAGGTGTAGATGTAATCCTTTTAATTTGCCAACTCTCAAAAACTCTGTGACTTGAGCTCCGATAAATTGAGGGCCATTGTCGCATACGATTTCCTTTGGTACACCAAATCGGTAGATGATATTTCGCCAAATAAAATCTTTAACTTCCTTTTCTCGCACCTGTTTAAATTCTCCTGCCTCCACCCATTTAGTGAAATAATCAGTAAGTATGAGAAGAAACTTTACCTGTCCTTTTGCTTGAGGTAATGGTCCTACTATATCCATTCCCCATTTCATAAACGGTCATGGCGCAATGACTGGATGTAATAATTCTGCTGGCATGTGCATATTGTTACCATACTTCTGGCATTTGTCACATTTAGCCACGAAGCTTTCCCCTTCTTCTTCCATTTTAGGCCAATACTACCTTGCTCTAATCAAGGTTCTCACCAGTGATATTCCTCCTGCGTGATTCCTGCAATGCCCCTCATGTATTTTCCTCATCACATACTCCGTTTGAGAAGGTCCGAGGCATCTTGCTAAGGGACCACCGAACATTTTACGGTAAAGGTTCCCTTGTTTTAAATAGTCACGAGCAACCTTTTTGCGAAGTGCATGCACTTGTCTCTTGTCATTAGGAACGGTACCGTACTATAAAAAAGCAACAATTTCGTTCCTCCAATCCCAAGTTAAATTATTAAAATTTACCTCATTCTTATCAAGTTCGAGAACTAAATGAAATAAATGTACAACTGAGGCGTTTGCATCATTTTCCACATCAGCTACAGATGCGAGATTGGCCTAGGCATCTGCTTCACCATTTTCATCCCTTGATATTTGTATGACCTTCCAACTTTGGAATTGCTTTATTAATTCCCTTACCTATTCCAAGTACTGTTGCATCCTCGCTTCCCTAACCGTGTAAGTCCCCAGCATTTGATTAACCACGAGTTGCGAATCACTTTTGATCACCACTCGATTTATACCAAGTTCTCGTGCCAACTCTAGACCTGCAATCACAGCTTCATACTCTGTTTCATTGTTATTCATAGAATGACACTTAATAGCTTTCCTAATAGTTTCACCCGTAAGTGGTACTAATACAATTCCTAATCTTGCACCTTTTACATTAGATGAACAATTAGCGAATAAGGTCCATGTTCTTGGATTAGCGCCATTAAGTATCTGTACTTCTTTTTCTGCTTCTAACTGCATTCCCTGGTTAAAGTCAGCCATGAAATCAGCTAATATCTGAGATTTTATTGTTGTTCTAGGTAGGTACGTGATTTCATATTCACTTAGCTCTATGGGCCATTTGGCTAACCTTTCTGACAATTCATGCTTATGCAATATATTACGTAAAGGGTATGCAGTTACCACAACAATGGGATGACATTGAAAATATGGTCTTAACTTTCTAGATGCCATGATTAAAGCAAGTGCTAGTTTTTCCAGTTGTGGATACCGTGTCTTTGCATCTAATAAAAATTTACTAACATAGTAGATAGGAGATTGTTTACCCTGTTCTTCTCGAACCAAGACCGCGCTTACCGCAACTTCTGAAACAGCAAGGTACATAAAAAGTCTCTCCCCAGCCTTTGGTTTCACTAGCAAAGGTGGATTTGATAAGTATGTTTTCAAATCTCTAAGTGTCTGTTGACACTCCTCATCCCATTCAAAATGATCCTGCTTTTTAAGGGCCGAGAAGAATTTAAAATATTTTTCCGATGATTTAGAAATAAATCTTCCCAAAGCTGCGATTCTTCCCGTCAGTCTTTGTACTTCTTTCTTGTTTGAAAGTATATCAGGGATTTCTTCAATGGCCTTAATCTGTGCAGGATTCTCTTCAATACCACGGTTAGAAACAAGAAAACCTAAAAACTTACCTGATGCCACACCAAATGCACATTTTTCTGGATTCAACTTCATATTATATTTTCATAAAATTTTAATCGTGTCAGATAGGTGCGATATATGATCTTCTGAATGTTCAGTCTTAACTAGCATATCATCTATATATACCTCCATGATCTTACTTAAATTTTCTTGAAACATTTGGGTAACTAACCTTTGATACGTTGCACCTACATTCTTAAGACCAAAGGGCATTACCTTATAACAATAAGTCCCTCTGTCTGTTATGAAAGAAGTTTTTTCCTCATCTCCTAGATCCATCTTGATTTGATTATAGCCTGAATATGCATCTAAAAACTTAATAGCTCATGCCCTGCAGTAGCATCAATTAATTGATCTATGTGCGGTAAAGGGAAAGAATTTTTTGGACAGGCTTTATTAAGATATGTGTAATCTACACAGACTCGCCACTTACTGTTCTTCTTAGGAACCACAATAGTGTTAGCTAACCAGTCAGGATATTTTATCTCACGAATTGAACCAATTTTCAGCAATTTTTGAACTTCTTCTTGAATCACCTTATTCTTGAAAGTTCCTTGCTTTCTTTTCTTTTGCTTGACTGGAGTATATGATGGATCTTCATTCAATTTATGGGTTATGATCTCCGGTGGTATCCCTATCATGTCAGAATGGGACCAAGCAAAACAATCTGCGTTAGCTTTTAAAAATTCAATTAACTTACGCTTTACCTCCGGGCTGAGATTGGCTACTATATACACTTTACTCTCGGGCCAGTGTATAAATAAAACCACACCCTCTAACTCTTCTATCATTGTTTTGATGTTCTCGTTATCCTCTGGTTCTTGAATGGTATCAGGTATTGAATCCACATCTATTTTTCCTTGTTCAGTTGAGGTTGACACCATGTTACCCTCAGCTGAATTCTGTAATTGCTATTTGTCTTCACCCTGAATAGTTGAATCTGCAACTGAATTGATGCTCCTAGATGTTTGTTGGTCGCCTTTAATTTAACATATTCCCCATGGTGATGAAAATTTAATAACCTGATGTAAGGTTGATGGTACAGCATCCATGTCATGGATCCATGGCCTCCCAAGAATCATGTTGTAAGATATTTCCATATCTACGACTTGAAATTTGGTATCTTTGACAATTCCTTCTATGAATATAGTAAGGACTGCTTCTCCTTTCATTACAACACTAGAGTTTTCAAATCCCAACAAAGTATGCGCTTTTGGAATCAATTTATCCTCAGCTTGCATCTCGCGCAACACTCGTATAAAAATAATATTCACAGAACTGCCTGGATCAATCAAAACTCATTTCGCGTTAGTGTCATGTACAAGTAAAGATATTACCAGTGCGTCGTTATGTGGAGTTAAGAGGCCCTCAGCATCTGCATCGTTGAATGTAATATTCTCTTCTTCCAATACATGTCGCAACCGCTTCCCATGAGTAATTGTTATCTTGGAAGTTTTATTAGCTGCGGTATATGAAATACCATTGATATCTTCACCCCCATTTATAACATTAACGGTTCTTTTGGGTGAGGACGGTTTCGGAGGCTCCTATCTGTTCTTCATATATGCTTGTTTACCTTTTTCACTAAATAGTTCAGTGAGATACCCTTGCTTTAACAAATGATCAACCTCGCCCTGCAAAAATCTGCAATCTGTGGTTTTATGCCCGTGGTCGTTGTGAAATTCGCACCAATGATCAGGGTTTCGTCTGTTTGGATTTGATCTCATCTCTTTTGGCCATCGTACCTTATCTCCCATGCTTCTTAAAATGTATATGAGCTCAGAGGTGCTTACGTTAAAATTGTAACCACTAAACCTTGCTTTTAAACTTCCATCATCTTCTCGTGGTCCACGTGAGTTTCGATCATTTTCGAACCTTGATGAGGAGCCTGATTCCCTGTTTCTAGATTTGTGATCGTACCTTTGATTATCTTTCCTTTACTGTGAGTCCTTTCCCGCATGTCCCATGTAAGGCTCGTACCCGTTTTTACCAGATCTCTTTTCATTTTCTACATGCCTTGAACTTACCTTTTCTTCTGTTTTATGTCGTAAAAATGATATCTTCTTCAATCCTCATCTTTTACTGTATCTGTTGTAGACATCATTCCACGTTGTTGTTGGGAATTCTCGAAGGCTTTCCTTGAGTCGCCTCATGTATTCTGAACTCTTCTCATTCAAATTGCTGGCGAAGGCTATGGCCGCCAAATTGTCAGGTACTCGTGGCAGCGTCATTCTTTCCCATTGAAATCTATCTACGAACTCTCTAAGCAACTTTGAATCTCCTTCCTTGATTTTGAAGATGTCTTCCATTCTCTTTTCAACTTTTTGAGCTCCCGAGTATGCTTTAATAAATAGATCTGCAAGCTCAGCAAACTAATTTATAAAATTTTTAGGTAAAAGAGAATGCCATGTTAAGGCCCCTTTAGTGAGGGTTTCACCGAATTGTTTGACCAAGACTGATTCAATCTCCTGCTTAGTCAAATCATTGCCTTTGACACCTATTGTAAATGTAGTAACATGATCTCGTGGCTCTGTTGTACCATCATACTTTGGAATATCAGGCATCTTGAACTTCTTTGGAATTGGGAGGGGAGCGGCACTTGGCTTCCATGGCTGTTGAGAATATTTATCTATATCTACTCCCTTGATCATGGGTGGTACTCTGGGTATTTGTTCTATGCGGTCATTTTGCTCCTTAAGCTGTTTCTGCAATGTTAGTACTAGATTTTACAAATCAGAATTAATTGGATTACCTGGGTCTCCCTCCTGTGTTTCACTGGGAGTTCCACCGCCTCCTGAGTTAACTAGTCCTGAACGAGGGTTCTCCAAAGTATTGTTATTTGGAGTAGGTGTGGGTGGAGCAGCAGGCAATTGACTAACAAAAGCTTGTAAAGCTTTGTTGACCTGAGTAGCGATAAGTTTTTGTAAAACATCATCCATAGCTTCAGCATTTTCAAATTGACCTCGTTCTTTTGTGTGCGATCCTTTAGGAGTGCCTTCACGAGATTGTCGTGGTGAGTCTCATGGTGTTTGATCTTGAATAACATCATTTTGTGGATCTCCCTGATTTTGTTGATTGATTGGGTTTCCTTGGATGTTGTCATTGCTGTTCGACATAGTTGATTTCACAAAGAAAATCAAGCTGAGATATAATTGATTATCAGATTCCCGATAACGGAACCAATTTGTTTAACAAAAGAAAAAAAAATTGGCCAAAGCTAGAATTTAGAAGAATCGGGTTACTGATAATCGAAAAAGTATGTAAAGATAGAGACTTCAGAATGATATTATCATAAAGCAAGTAAATTAAAATATATTCCAATAGTAACTTGTGTCTCAACTGATTACATATCTCCCTTTTTATAGATTCTTTTGGGAATGCACGTTATGTCTAAATCATAATGAGGCTATTATGAGTAATTAATGACATTGAATGCTACGTTACACAATCATTATATTGAATGTGTACATTCCTTAACGGATTCAGCATTTAATATTCTTTAAATGTCGTATTTGCACCCTTTTCTATAGCCAGGTTCATTCTTTCCATTGCTTGGATGTAAATAAACTTAGACAGGAACGGGCGTTGATCCTCTTGTCCCGTGCCTCTTCCTTTTTCTTTACTCGTACCTGCTTTGTAATTCTCGAACCGTAGCTAAGTATAATTTATTGACCATCCCGCGTGTCATGACACGTCACCATATATATTAATACAATTTTCTCCAATACAATAGCGTCTTGGTGTTTTGACCTTTGCGATTGGAATAATGATTTATTAGCACATCAATCAATAGCAGCGAAAAAAATCAATAGCAATCAAGATTTGTTCACAAAAAAATAATTGTTGAGTAAGTTTTTGATATATTACTTGATGTTGGCCAAGAATCAAATAATTTTCATAAATCAAAAGAAAACATTTAAAAAAAAAGAATATTACTGTGTTTGGGTAGAAACTAAACTGTTAAAACACAAATTTTTTTCAGAGTGAAGTTCTCATAAATTTTTCCTACAAAACATTTTTAAAAATCTGCCCAAACACTAATGGAACAACACTTGTATGTGAAAATGGTGATTGAAGTGGTAAAACAAAAAATAGAATGTGTTTTCAAATAGTTCTTCCTCCTTGTTTTCAAAAATATCTTCAACAATATATTTTCATAAAATTTTCCGGCTCTAAAAGAACAATACTTGTGTCCAAATGGGAGACAGCGAAACATATATTCGTGTGTTTGTTCTTTTTAATTACTTGCTCCTTGTTCTATTAATATATTTTTTTGCCTTTTTTTTTCTTCCTTTGTCTTTTCATTTTGATTTCCTTTCTTCTCAACTCTCCATACTTGCCACTTTTTCAGAAAAAAATTAAAACCACTAAATACAAGAAAAATCCCTTTTCCTTGAAAATCAAACTAATATCCTAAAAGTATGGAGACAATTATTGCAATTTAAAGTATTGAAATATATATATAAATACGGCGAAGTATTGAAAACACTATGGGGTTCCAACACAAATGATCACAACAGTAAAGGAATCTGTATAGTTAAAACACTTGAATAGAGAATCACAAATAAACACCACACACAAAAAGTGCACGGCATCACCCTTCGTGCTTTATCACTCTTCCTCACTATATGCATAAATAGAAACAATAGAAATGTGTACGGCACCACCCTTCGTGCTTTAACTCTCTCATAATATGGCACGACATCACCCTTTGTGCATTAACTCTCATAATCATGGCACGACATCACCCTTCGTGCATTAACACTCACTCATAATATCATGCACGACATCGCCCTTCATGCTTTACACTCTTCCTCACCCGAACAATAGAAACAATACATCCTGACAAGATAATCAACTTTGGAAATAAGATATTCCGGCAAGGGAATCAACAATAGAAACAAATACATCCCGGCAAGTGAATCAGTATCACAAATCTCGTTCCAACAGTTAACTTCACAAAATAAATCACAACTTGAGTCAATACTCAACAACAGTCAAAATTCCAAGGAAATACCATAAGCCTGGTCCAACATGAATACTCATCAATTTTAACATAAATAGTACGAAACAAGATTCACAACAGTCACAGTGTAAGACTCACGAAATAACCAAAAAGCGCAATAACCTTAAACAACAAGATATATCAAGCACGTGATAACTACACTAGCAACCACAATAATTTAGACAAACATATATACACGGGGTCATAGAGAGATCACAATTAAGAAATAACGAAACAATAAGGAGAAAAACCATTTCAATTAAGGCAAATAAGGGCCAAGTAACAAGTAAGAGTTAGAGGCAAGCTAAAAATATCGTATAGAGCATATAGAGGTAATTCAAGCAATTAGGAAACTCAATCATATCAGATACTTCCCAGATAATGAACATAAGGACCTAAGAACCCTAAAGACAAATTTTCCACAAGTAAGTCCGAGCACACACTCGTCACCTCGCGTGCACGGACTACAAATTGCATAGAAGACTTAACTCCTAAGGGGAAGTACCCCACACAAGTTTGGAAAGATACTTACCTCAATCCGGCCAATCCAATACTCAATTTAGCTTTTCCTTTATCAATTCATCAATGCCCGGCTCAATCTAGCCAAAAACGATGTAACGACCCGATCGGTCCACACTTCTGCTTCTTTATGTGCTGTTAAACTATGTGGAGTTATATCGTGGTAGGTTTGGATCCGGAGTAGTTTTGGAGTGAAATGAACACTTAGTCTCTTAGTTAGAAAGCTGAGTTAGAAAAAGTCAACCTGAAGTTGACTTATGAGTAAACGAATTAGGATTTGGGTTTTTATGAGTCGGCTAGCTTCGTTGGGTGATTTTAGACTTAGGAATGCATCCGAAATGTATTTTGGGAGGTCCGTGGTGGAATTAGGCTTGAATTGACAAAAATTAGAAATTGGGCTTTATTACGTGTGTGTGTGTGTGTAAGATGCTATATTATATAAAAAGATAGTGGGCCTACTTTACAAATTTGATAATAAAAATAGGATATGAATAAAATAGTGGGCTCAAAACCTACATCTACGCACAACACGTTTTAGGAGTTACAATTTTAAATAGGGAAAAATTTGATTCCTTGTTCCATTAGAAGATACCAGGATATAGGGAAGAATAACTAGGGCATTGTGACGGCACATCCGTGGGAAAATCCAAGCCTATCTTTGTGTGAAATTTTGTGGACAAGTATACAGGTAATATATCTAACCCATGCAATAACATAGATTATATTGATGAAGTAGAGTAGTACGGTTATAATTTATATTCTTATAATGATGGTAGAATAATAATAGTATAGTAAGGAGCTAATGATTAGTATTATTGAAAATCACTGCTATAGAATGCAATTCTAGTGTATAGTGATTCAAATTTATATTCTTTCTTCTACATAAGCTAATAATGATAATGCGGCAATGATGAGTAATGATTGAGTCTCTAAATAATTGTTATAATATTGAAGATTTATAAACAAGGCCTTAGTTAATTCGTCACACACTTCTACAGTATGTGAAATATAAGAATTGATTATGGTATAGTGATTGTAGTAATGATGATTGAATATAATAATAGGTATAGAAGTGACTAGTTTCAACGTGAGTGGGCAATTAAGTTCTTTTTTTAAAAGTTTCAGAATGGTTGATTTTTAAACCACTGTAGCGTACTTCGCCATCCTATACTCTAGGATTAGTATTTCGGGCATGAATATTAGTATTATTTTGATTATGGATCAGTTCAAGTTCATGTTAGTTAAATCTTTGTTTAAGAAACATAGTGACAACCTAATAATTTATGTAATAATGAGGGGATAAAGTAACTATTAGTTAATAATGGATAATAAATTAGAATGTTGACATGAGATTGGGTGGATTACACCATTGTAAAGCACTCTAGAGTACACTGTCTCGGCATTTATTTTTTCAATTTTTGCGTTTGATAATTTCGTACAGATTTTTAGTAATAGGACCGAGGGTTGAATTTAATTTTTAATCATCCTAAGATTATGAAATTATTTGTCTAGATTAATTAGAACGTGTTATTCAATATTTTGAATAGATTCGGAGCTTTGGAGACCGAGTCGAGGGACGAGGACATCCCGGAGTAGGATTTTACGATGTTAAGGTAAGTAACATTTTTAACTCTGGCTTTGAGGGTATAAACCTGGAGAAATTGATATCATGTGATTATTTGGTGGTGATACCCACGCTAGGTGACGGGCGTGTGAGTGTGCACCGCGAGGGATTAAGACTTGGTCCGTCCCGTGAGACTGTGAGGCCTAATGGCTATTATCTATGGTTGTATGTTTATTTTTTGTTGAACTTATTTTCCTTCATGTTAGAGATCATGCTTAGGCTTTATGCATGCTCACATTATTTGTAGTCAGTCAAAGAAATTATTGTACATGTTTACCTAAGTCTCTATTATTTGCTAATATGTTGTGATACTTGATGTGGGTTGTGTCCCCTTATTTGTTGATGATGGTGAGGCTAGTGAGGTACATGATGAGTGAGAACGATGGCTTGGTTGTGAGGATATTAATACCATAGCGCGTGAGTTGTCCGCGTAGCATGTGAGTTGACTGTGCGAGTTCAGGTATTGATACCATAGCGCGTGAATTGTCCGCGTAGCACGTGAGTTGACCGTGCGGATCCAGGTATTGATATGGTAGCACATGAGTTATCCGTGCTTAGAGCTTGGGCTTTGGGAGCCCCTCCGGAGTCTGTACACACCCCAGCGAGCGCAGAGTGTCGAGGGTATTGAGTGTTGAGTGATGGAGTGACATTGCTATGAGGTTGCATTTACTTTTGATGTTGCTCACTTACCTGTTAACTTGTTTGTGGTATTTGTTGGTTTTATGAAATTTACCTGTTTATTCATATTTATTGTAAATTGTGAAAATAAATAATTGGACTGTTTTTCTTAGCTCGTCACTATTGCTCAGTTCCTTAGTTATTTCTGTTACTACTGAGGTGGTAGTACTCATAGTACACCCTGCACTTTATGTGCAGATCCAGGTGAGTTAGAGCGCGGTGATCGTTGAGTTCAGGCCAACTATCTTTGAAGACTGCAAGGTAGCTGCTAGCGTCCGCATGACCTTGTTACTCATCTTGTCATTTCTTATTTTAGACAATTATATATCTTAGTTCATAGTTTTAGACGCTCGTGACTTAGTGGCACCCCGATGTTTGGGACTCGTTTTCGTATTTTATATTATTTATATTTAGAGTTGGTTTATTTTATCAGGAATTAAATTATCGGAAATATTTTATTCAATTCTTATAATCAAATTAGTAGTAATATTTTGGAAATAGGCTTGCCTTGTAACACGATAGGCGTCATCACGACCATGGTAGATTTTGGGTCGTGACAAGTTGGTATCAGAGCCTAGGTTACATAGGTCTCACGAGTTATGAGCGGGTTTAGTAGAGTCTTGCGGATTGGTACGGAGACGTTTGTACTTATCTTCGAGAGGCTGCACAACCTTTAGGAAATTTCACATTCTTGGATTCTTGTCATGCGTTATGTGTATTCTAGTAACTGAACATTTCTTATTTCATTCTCCCACAGATGGTGAGGATTCGTGCTACCAGTCAGGAGGGACAGTCATCAACACGGGTCGCGAGAGGCCGAGGCCGCGATAGAGGCCGTGGTAGGGGCAGAGATATTGTCGGTGCAGTAGCTGGGGCAGCACCTGCAGTTCCCCCAATTGTTCCCGCTCAGGATCAGGTCCCCGAGGTAGAGGTTCCGGCGGGACCAGCTCAGGCACCACCTGTGCCTATTGTTATTCCAGGCCTTTAGGAGGCCCTGGCCCAGATTTTATCAGTGTGTACGGATCTTGCTCAGGCGGTTTCAGCCACTACGGCTGCAGCTACTTCTCAGGCCGGGGGAGGCACTCAGACTACTGCCGCCGGATACCTGAGCAGGTAGTTCAGGGACTTCAGACACCGGGGGAACCTCCAGCCCAGCCGGTTGCAGCTGCTCAGGACTATGTTGCTCCTGTAATGCTAGAGGACGAGCAGCGCAGATTGGAGAGGTTTAGGAGACTCCAGCCTCTGTTATTTAGTGGTGCTGAGGGTAAGGATGCACAGGGTGTCTTGGACAAGTGTCAGAGAATGCTTTGAACCGCGGGTATTCTGGAGACTAGTGGGGTCTCATTCACTACTTTCCAGTTTTCTGGGGCTGCTCTTAATTGGTGGGAGGCTTACGAGAGGCGTAGGCCGATTGGCGCAGCGCCTATTTCTTGGCAACAATTCACAATTCTCTTTCAGGAGAAGTTTGTACCGGAGTCCCGCAGAGAGGAGCTGCGCAGGCAGTTTGAGCAGCTTCATCAAAGTGAGATATCTGTTACACAGTACGAGATGCGGTTCTCCGAGTTGGCTCGTCATACGGTCTGGTTAGTTCCCACAGACCGAGAGAGGATTAGGAGGTTTGTAGATGGCCTCGGGTTTCAGCTTCGATTGCTTATGACCAGGGAGAGAGTATCTGGTTCTACCTTTGATGAGGTTGTAGATATTGCTCGACAAATTGAGATGGTTCAAGGTTAGGAGAGGGCTGAGAGGGAGGCTAAGAGGCCTCGTGGTCAGGGTGGTTTCAGTGGTTCTCCTCAGGGAGGTCAGCTTCAACAAGGTCAGTTTCAGTAGAGTCACTCATCATTCAGTGCATTGCCAGTGCAAGGTTCTCATTATGCCCTGCCCGCTCACGTATCATCGGGTAATTCTTTTAGGCATCGGGAGAAACAGTTTCGTCAGAGGAGGGGTTGTTTCGAGTGCGGGGATTTTGGTCACATTGCGAGATATTGCCCTAGGCTGTCAGGTGGGACTCCATAGCATGGTGCCCGACCGCCGGCACCAGCACCAGTTCCTCCACCACCCGCCCAGCCAGCTAGGGGTCGAGTTCAGCTAGCTAGGGGCGTAGCCCAGTCAGCTATGGATCGCCCGAGAGGGGGAGGTAGATTAGAGGGTGGTCAGGCCCGTTTCTATGCCCTTCAAGCTAGGCTAGATGCTATTGCTTCAGATGCTGTGATCTCAGGTATGTTCTTTTGTTGGACTCGTTCGAGGACGAACGTTTGTTTAAGAGGGGGAGGATGTAACGACCCGATCGGTCCACACTTCTGCTTCTTTATGTGCTGTTAAACTATGTGGAGTTATATCGTGGTAGGTTTGGATCCGGAGTAGTTTTGGAGTAAAATGAACACTTAGTCTCTTAGTTAGAAAGCTGAGTTAGAAAAAGTCAACCTGAAGTTGACTTATGAGTAAACGAATTAGAATTTGGGTTTTTATGAGTCAGCTAGCTTCGTTAGGTGATTTTAGACTTAGGAGTGCGTCCGAAATGTATTTTGGAAGGTCCGTGGTGGAATTAGGCTTGAATTGATAAAAATTAGAAATTGGGCTTTATTACGTGTGTGTTTATAAGATGCTATATTATAAAAAAAGATATTGGGCCTACTTTACAAATTTGATAATAAAAATAGGATATGAATAAAATAGTGGGCTCAAAACCCACATCTACGCACAACACGTTTTAGGAGTTACAATTTTAAATAGGGAAAAATTTGATTCCTTGTTCCATTAGAAGATACCAGGATATAGGGAAGAATAACTAGGGCACTATGATGGCACATCTGTGGAAAAATCCAAGTCTATCTCTGTGTGAAATTTTGTGGACAAGTATACAGGTAACATATCTAACCCATGCAATAACATAGATTATATTGATGAAGTAGAGTAATAGGGTTATAATTTATATTCTAATAATGATGGTATAATAATAATAGTATAGTAAGGAGCTAATGATTAGTAGTATTGAAAATCACTGCTATAGAATGCAACTCTAGTGTATAGTGATTCAAATTTATATTCTTTCTTCTACATAAGCTAATAATGATGATGCGACAATGATGAGTAATGATTGAGTCTCTAAATAATTGTTATAATATTGAAGGTTTATAAACAAGGCCTTAGTTAATTCGTCACACACTTCTACGGTATGTGAAATATAAGAATTGATTATGGTATAGTGATTGTAGTAATGATGATTGAATATAATAATAGGTATAGAAGTGACTAGTTTCAACGTGAGTGGGCAATTAAGTTCTTTTTTTTTTAAGTTTCAGAATGGTTGATTTGTAAACCACTGTAGCGTACTTCTCCATCCTATACTCTTGGATTATTATTTCGGGCATGAATATTAGTATTATTTTGATTATGAATCAGTTCAAGTTCACGTTAGTTAAATCTTTGTTTAAGAAATATAGTGACTACCTAATAATTTATGTAATAATGAGGGGATAAAGTAACTATTAGTTAATAATGGACAATAAATTAGAATGTTGACATGAGATTGGGTGGATTACACCATTGTAAAGCACTCTGGAGTGCACTGCCTCGGCATTTGTTTTTCAATTTTTGCGTTTGATAATTTCGTACAGATTTTTAGTAATAGGACCGAGGGTTAACTTTAATTTTTAATCATCCTAAGATTATTAAATTATTTGTCTAGATTAATTAGAACGTGTTATTCAATATTTTGGATAGATTCGGAGCCTTTGGAGATCGAGTCGAGGGACGAGGACATCCCGAAGTACGATTTTACGCTGTTAAGGTAAGTAACAGTTTTAACTCTGGCTTTGAGGGTATAAACCCGGAGAAATTGATATCAAGTGATTGTTTGGTGGTGATACCCACGCTAGGTGACAGGCGTGTGGGTGTGCACCGCGAGGGATTAAGACTTGGTCCGTCCCGTGAGGCTCGAGGACTAATGGCTATTATCTGTGGTTGTGTATTTACTTGTTGTTGAACTTATTTGCCTTCATGTTAGAGATCATGCTTAGGCTTTATGCATGCTCACATTATTTGTAGCCAGTCATAGAAATTATTGTACATGTTTACCTCAGTCTCTATTATTTGCTAATATGTTGTGATACTTGATGTGGGCTGTGTCCCCTTATTTGTTGATGATGGTGAGGCTAGTGAGATACATGATTGAGTGAGAACGATGGCTTGGTTGTGAGGATATTAATATCATAGCGCGTGAGTTGTCCGCATAGCATGTGAGTTGATCGTGTGGGTCCAGGTATTGATACCATAGCGCGTGAGTTGTCCGCGTAGCACGTGAATTGACCGTGCGGATTCGGGTATTGATATGGTAGCACGTGAGTTGTCTGTGCTTAGCGCTTGGGCTTTGGGAGCCCCTCCGAAGTCTGTACACATCCCCAGTGAGCGCAGATTGTCGAGGGTATTGAGTGTTGAGTGATGGAGTGACATTGCTATGAGGTTGCATTTACTTTTGCTGTTGCTCACTTACCTGTTAACTTGTTTGTGGTATTTGTTGGTTTTATGAAATTTACCTGTTTATTGTAAATTGTGAAAATAAATAATTGGACTGTTTTTCTTAGCTCGTCACTACTGCTCAGTTCCTTAGTTATTTCTGTTACTACTGAGGTGGTAGTACTCATAGTACACCCTGCACTTTATGTGCAGATCCAGGTGAGTTAGAGCGCGGTGATCGTTGAGTTCAGGCCGACTATCTTTGAAGACTACAAGGTAGCTGCTAGCGTCCGCATGACCTTGTTACTCATCTTGTCATTTCTTATTTTAGACAATTATATATCTCAGTTCATAGTTTTAGACGCTCGTGACTTAGTGACACCCCGATGTTTGGGACTCGTTTTCGTATTTTATATTATTTATATTTAGAGTTGGTTTATTTTATCAGGAATTAAATTATTGGAAATATTTTATTAAATTCTTATAATCAAATTAGTAGTAATATTTTGGAAATAGGCTTGCCTTGTAACACGATAGGCGCCATCACGACCATGGTAGATTTTGAGTCGTGACAAACGATCAATGATTTGGTATGAAAATCTTCCTTCAAAATCGCCTACTCTCGGAGTTAGGGTTCCAAAACTATGAAAAATGAGCAAAAACTCGAAATAGCCAGCATTTAGTAGGCTGCAGATATCGCATTTGGGACACAAGGTTTGCAAATGTGAACATGCAAATGCGAAGCCTGTAATTATCCTGCTAAGGTCACATTTGCGACAAAATCCTCGCAATTACGATGAAGGACCTTTGCAAATGCGGCAGAGTTCTGGGCAAATACGAACTCTGCCGAACAGCTCGGAACTCGCAAATGTGATGGCTGCTTCGCAATTACGGCTGCCGTATTTGTGACCAATACATCGCAAATGCGATGATACCAGTATCAGCTATCAAAGATTATGCAAAAATCATCCCGAAACCAATCCGGAACTCACCCGAGCCCTCAGGGCTCCAAATCAAATATGCACACAAGTTTAAAAACACCTCATGAACTCGCTCGCGTGCTCAGATCATCAAGATAACTTCTAAAACCACGAATTGGATGCCAAAATGCATGAAAAATCACCATGAACTTCAAGAACTTCTAGAATTGCAACCAAGTGTCCGAACCATATCATATCAACTCCAAATAATGCCAAATTTTGCAGATCGGTCCAAAATGACATAACAGAGCTTTTCAAACTTTTGGAATCGCATTCCGACCTCAATAACACAATAGTTAACGATGGATTAAACCTCTCCCTTTTCCAAACTTCAACTTTTTCGACTTTTGCCGAAATGCCTCAAATTACCCTACGAGCCTCTAAATCTAAATCCGAATGCATGCTTAAGTCAAATATCATCATACGAAGCTAGTGAGATCATCCAAAACTTATTCTGGAGTCATTTACTCAAAAGTCAAATTCCGGTCAAACTCTCACTGCTTAAGCTTCCAAAATTTGATTCCTTCTTCCAATTAGACTCCGATTCATCCGAAAACGGATTCCAACCATGCAAGCAAGTCGATATACATAATATGAAGCTACTTCTGAACTCAGACTGCCGAACCGGATGCAATTGCCCAAAACGACCAGTCGGGTCCTTACATAAGAAAAAAAAAAAGAAGATGAAGCACAATGCACTATGGTAGAAAGACATCAAATTACTAAATAATTTGTTCTAAGTATTCGTATGCAGTACATTTCTGATGTTTCAAATATCTAGTCAAATTAGTGAAAAGTTTTCTTCTTCTATTTAATTGACACTCTTAACTTAAGTTAGAAAAGTTTGATAAGTTCGAACCTATATATGAATATGCTGTCAAAATTTTATTTTTTTGATCATAAATAATCGCCAACAAGAATTTGGTTCTTTTTACGAACTTGATGTCGACAAATCTGCGAATCTAGAAATTCATTTTGGCCAATTGAACCTTCTCGAACTGTTTCTTTTTAAGAACCAAAAAGATTTGTGCCAAAATAACAGATGCCAAGAAGAACAAAAGTCCTTGGACACGTAATGGATCTTGAACTACTATTTCTGCATCTCCCTGACCAAATCCGCCTACATTAGGATTACTTATTAATGGTTCAGTCCGTGGTGCCTCCAACGCGGCTGCACTTATGTTTGTGCGGGCCGCGGTGCAATGTTCTGCAACTTGTGCTGCAACTGTGTACTGCACTTATGTCTACAATCTATTTCATTCACCTGTTAGATACGTGCCTTTGCAGATAATGGTTAAACAACAAGGTGGAAAGGGATCACAACAACAATAACCCGGGAGAGGTGGTTCCTCCCGAGGGGGTAAAGGCAAGAGAATAGCAAAACTCACTCCCCAAGCTTGGGAGAACATAAAAAAGACCCGAAAGCTGATAAGAGCTGCAGATAAAGCTACTTCTCATTCATCGAGGAGGGAGTATGTGTCATCCAAGGACATCTCCTCCGACTCAGCCCTAACTCACATAACCAACCCCCTCTACCTAACTGATACCCCTCCAGCATCACCCACTATCAAGAGGCCGGTAAATATAGTTGTTGATTCATCTGACGAGTCAGCAGCCGATAGTGAGAATGACTCCACCTCCCCCACAGCTTCATTATCTTTGGAAAGTGCAAGTAAAGATGAGGGTGGTGAGCCTCAGGTTGGGAGAATTGCACGAACTAGGAAAGACGAAGAGTGGGAAGATATATTCGTAAGCCAAGTGGCTTACCACAAGTTTAGTGAGTGTTGGCCGGTGAGGAAATTGATACCGGAGAGGAGCTTTATTGACAATGACATCTTGCCCCACAACCCTAATGTGCAGAGGGGGTTTAGAACTAGAGTGGGCTGGGAGTTTTTCATGGGGAAGTGCATCAATGCAAACGAGCACATGGTCAGGGAATTCTACTCTAATGTGGCCCACATCGTCAAGGATACTAAGGTGACCAAAGTTAGAAACAAAACTGTGGTGTTTGATAGGAATTATCTGAATGAGTATTTGGGGTTCAGAGATGAATATGAGTCTCTCTATCTGGCCAAGTTAGGGATGGGTGAGGAAGTCCGTCCTTGGTTGGCCCGGTACTTGGCGATTCTAGGTACTGTTCCAGGGTTGTTGCAAGCAGCAGCAAAAATATTCCGTAAGACCTTCAACTTTGAGGCTAGGGGGTGGTTGACTTTTGTGTGCAGTCGACTTGACCTTGCTACCCATGATCAGATTATTCCACTTCACCTGGCTGTTCTTGTGGAATCTATCATGGCTGGATACCCTATCAACGTGGGCAATGTTATGTCCCACGTCATTTATGTAGTAGGTCTTGAGCATGACCGGAATTATCCTTTTTCCAACACCCTTACTATGTATTTCCGGGACATGGAGGTGGAGAAGAAGAGATATGATGTAAAAACCAAAACCTGTGGCTCCTTACTCTTGGTACAGTATGCAGGGCCTGGACAATCCTAAACACAAGAGCTACCAGCCACCTGCCTCTGCCCCAACTAGCTAGTCTAAGGAGCCAGTTGCGGTGGAGCCTTCTACTGAGCCTTCCACCATGCCTGCTGCCATCACAGTTGAGGACTTGCCTCCAGGGCCTTCCTCTAGTGCAGTTCCCAGTACTTCAGTTGGCCCGAGAATCCCATCTTCCAGGAAACATCCCATCACTGCCCATCAGCTGAACCAGGCACTTCATAACATGATCAACTGGATATCAGCTACGACATCCAAGTTTTCTACTCTATCTTCCACTATTGAGGCTCAATCTGCACCACAAACAGCTCAGATCCCTCAGTCTATTGAGGACACACTGAAGAAGCTCCTGGAGAACCTGGAAAAGATGATGAAGACACATGATGCCTTGTCTAAGGCAGTGGAGTCACAGGGCAAGGCCTTGAAGGAGCTTGCCCGGGAGCACAAGAAGATGAGGAAATCACGGACGTCCAAGGAGTCTGTGAAGGAGCTCAGAGCAGATGTGGACAAGGTATTGGCAGACCAGATACCTCTAGACTTGCTATTCAGGGACCCAGCCCCAGCAGCAGCACCAGTAGCAGAGAAACAGCAGGAGCAGGCACCAGGCTGCCAAGGAAGAAGAGGAAGCTCCCCAGTACAGATGATGCAGTTATTGAGGTGGCAGTCCCAAAGGAGGTCTCCACCAGTTTGCCACATGATGCACCTGACATCCCGCCGGTCCAGGAACAGCCCCAGTCCCAGCAGCTGAGCAGCAGAAGACCGAGAACCAGTCTGAGGTTCCCGCACATACAGAGGACTTAGGGACCACTGATGATCCCATGCAGACGGACCAGGCTTAGGGAGCCCCTATATCTTTTCTTGTGACTTTTGATGCTTATTTTGATAGTTGGCATTGGGGAAAATGCCAGCTTTTAACGTAAGGGTGTGCCCTACTTTTTTTTTTGTTTTTATCTGGATAACTGTATATACTACTTGACTTAGTTTATGTTTCTGTGATTTTCCATGTTGGTCTGTATATAACTTTACATTTGACTAACTTTTCTCGTACTTTTTATTCTCTTATATAAAGTTATATTTTAATACATATTCATCCCCCGTTGTATATTCTAATCCCCTATTATGCATATTCATTTTATTTTCTATTTTTGCAAACTATTTTTGTTTTTAGCTTTGTAGATAGGCTCGTAGCCTTTTGTTTTGTTTTTGGCATTTTCAATAAGCCCTTGGTTTTTTTAATGCCACGGTACTTTCCAAGGGTAGAGTATTGTGCGAACCGGGTGGCTCTTCCCAATGATAGATGGCATGACAACCTTCTTAAGGGTTAGAGTCCATTTTTGTTTTTGTTTTTGATAGTTTGTAGTTAAGTGTACCTCAAGCATAGCTTCACTTGGGCCTAACATATTTTCCTTTGATCCCATGGTCAAAGACAAGTAGTTGTGTTTAGGATGGTGAAAGTAGTGACCTTGAGATTCTTGTATTGACCAAACAAACCTCATGTGGTCTTTCGGAACCATTGTGTGCTCAATCGTATCTAAGGTTGTTGTGGGCCCTCGACTCCATGCTTTTAGCAATCCTTCAGTGTGTGTGGTGAGAAATTGAATTATGAGTCCAAGTCCCGAGACAATGGTCTAGAACTTGCCCTGAATGTTTGTTGAGGCGAAATTTTGAGTGAAATTCGATTCGAGAAGTGATTATAGGCTCTCCTTGATCCAAATGATAAGTTGAACAATTCCATAGCCTTCCAATTAGATAATCCCTAGCTAACCCTTTTGAGCTTTAAACGTTCTTCTTTCATGAACCATTGCTACAAGCCTATACCCGTTCTAATTTCTACCCTCTCTTGGCACCCACATCTTTCCTTGAGTAATGCCAAAGTCTAAGTTTGGGGGGAGAGACAAGAAAGGAAACAAAAAGGGGTAAAAGGTATAAAAGCAAAAGAAATGGAAGTCAATGAAAAAGAAAGGAAAGAAAAAGACAAAAAAAAAAAGCCCAATGTGAAAAAGAATAAAAGGGGATTCAAAGAAAAACAAAAGTGAAAAAGGTGTGAAAAAAGTAGAAAAAGGAGAAATGTTTTGAATTACATAAGAAAGAGTGACAATGTATTTCTCTAATCCCTTGGAAGAGGTGAAATGACTCAAAGAGTCAAGTGAATTGTGTCAAATAAATCAAAAGAAGTGCTTAAGGGAAGATTGAACTCATTTGAACAAAAACATATCCTACCCTTACCCAAAATCCTTCACATTAACTCCGCAAAAGCCCTATATCACTACAAAAAAAATAGTGTTTAACGATGGAATTTAGCGACACGCGTTATTCCGTAGCTAAATAACGACGGATTAGCAACGAAATTTGTATTTTGTCGCCAAATAAGCTAAACGATAATTTGTACCAAATATAGCGATGGATTAGCGACAAAAACTTAAATTCCTCGCTAAAATTTGCGCTACATATTAGCGCCTTTATTTTAGCTACAAAATAGCGACGAATTCTGGGCGACAAAAAATATTGAAACTTAGCGACGGATTTAACGTCCAATAATCCGTCGGAGAATTTATTTTATTTATAAGGAATTCAAAAGTTATCGGCGACAAAATATTCCGTCGCTAATTTCCTAAAATATAATTTCATTAATTATTATTAGCGACAGAATTTTAGTCTGTCGCTATTCGGTCGTTAAATTTCCGTCCCCAAAATTAAATTACCCTAGGTAAAAGACCTTCCCTTCCGCTTGAACGAAGGCAAAATTATATTTCGCTACTATTCCGTCTCCATTGTTCTTCTCTTCCTCTTGAACGAAGGCACAAATGCAGACTTTGAATACTTTGACCACATCAATCTAACAAAGGCTGAGACCTCAGCAGCGTAGGTTTTCAGTTTACGGTTTCCTATTTTTCCAAAGGGGTTTTGTTCTCATAGGTATGGGCTTTCTTTCTTATGATGTTTGGCAAATTAAGTGTCAAATATTTGATAATTTTGTTACTTTTGTTGTGTTAAACAGTGATTTTTTTATACCTATCTGAAAAGTAGAAGAAAACCTTTGAAATTGCAATTTTTTGCTGCAGATCTCTGAAATTCGAAGTCATGTATTTGTAGAATTCTGAAACTCGAAGTCGTGCGTTGATTTTAGGGATTGCATGTCCTTGATAAGGTAAGCTTCTTTGTGCAGTACTTACTACTTTGTTCCTGTTCTTCTGTAAACCAGATGGGTAGCAGTTGCTGCAACAGTCATAGCACCAACAGTTCCTCTTAGATATTATATTTATTAAGTATATTCTGTACAATATTCTCAATAGTTCACTTAACCTTTAACATGCTCCTTCTAACTCAAGATGGTGAAACAAATTATGTTTACTGAATACATAAAAAATAAACAGAATAATAAATAGACGTACCTGTGTAGTGAATAATCACAAAACGAAAACCACGAGGGAGTTCTTTGTGATTTGGGAAAAAACTGTGGGGCATTGGCATCTGTGAGGGTTCACGGATTTGGTTAACATAACAGGCGCGGTCATTGTTGTCTTTTCCATTTTAGGGAATTATTGAGTTGCTCATGTAGTGTGGTAGTGCTGGTGGATGACATTACTGTGAAATGAAGTGTGGTTTGCATCATAAAGGCCTTTCTGTTATCTCGGTGTTAGCGCTGACAATCTAGGTGGCTCGTGCTGTGAGGTCAGACTTGATGGGGTGGTTGCCTTTTCTCCTGAGTGACTTTCTTTGTGTGTGTGGTGTGGGGTAGTGGGAAGATGTTAAGCATTCTCAGTAGCTTAGTTAAGTTCTTAATGTTAAGATTAATATATTCTTGAACTGTTTTGCATGCGTAGGATTTCACTATTTTAGTCTGTCATATACCATACCAAAGAATGAGGTTAGTACAATTCCATCTGGATGATTCTGAACACTGTTTGGTAATCCTTATTAAAAAAAGCCACTGTTTGGTAATTTAATACACCTGCAATTTTGGTGTAGTGCCCTCTTTCCTAGTTTCTTTTTGACATAGCTTTTTTCACATCTTATCTTGCACGAGGATGATAGTTAGTGTGCTTGCCTTGATACTAAGCTACCGTGCTATGGAAAGTAGTTATATTATTGGTTTTCTGGTACTCACATTATATTGATGAATGCTTTATAGATATTATGTTTGCATTTATTCTCTAGGTCAGGTGATTGAAATCATGCAATTTACATTGGTTATTCTGCTTACGATTTGGTTGCACTTGTCTATTGCGGCCTCTTTAACTGCTCCGTTTAAGCATATTGGAAGCGTCGAGGATCGGAGCGCTGAGGATCTTAGCACTTAGGAAAGCATTCGTGAAAAAACTTTGTTATTTCTTAGAGGTAAGGTGTTTCTCTACTCTTGAAGTATTTTCTCAAGGAAAAGGCAAATGAACTCTTCCCATTTGATTTATACTGGCAGTCAATTGACTAAGAAGGGATGAATTTAACATGGTGACCGCAAAATTTCTTTGTTGTCCACATGATCATGGATTTCCAGTTCATTTGACTTGGACTAACTGCATATATATTTTCAGAAGTGTCTATTGATGAACTCCATAAGTTTGTGGCTGATCATTGCTATAACGAATTGGGGAGCATCGCAAGAGACTTGTAAGTGTATTTATAACTTTTTCCTGGATTTGTATTGTGTGCATGTTCACTTGTGCGTATGATATCATGTCTCCACGAATTGAAGTTGTAGTTGCAGTTGCTTTGGTCTTGTCCCTGCTTTTACTATCAGTAATGTTCTATCCTTTGCATATTCCCAAACATCTTTAGGTCTTGTCCCTGTTTTTACTATCAGTAATGTTCTCCTTTTTTTCTTCTTTTTGGTTTTGGTTTCTGCTTATAGCCTGTTTGGTCGGTAGAATAACTTTTGGCAATTATATTGCTGGTTTAGTGATTCATTATATCTTCATATGTCATCTGAGGCTTAGTGGTAATGCACAACATTTGTAGCTTATGCAATGATAAATTTTTCACAATAAAACTCTAGAATGCATGTTATTCGTTCACCGAATGACAATAAGGTTACGTTTTTCGTTGCTGGAATAGTAGACTTACTCAATAGCTGACTTTACCATTCTTATATGTGGATAGTTGACACACGAAAGTTCATAAACGGTTAACACTGGAAGATAAACTTAGACGTCACTCGAAATGGTTGGCATGTCTTGTGTGAATCTCCAGATTGTATTGCTGAATTTCTTAGCTTTCTTATTTTCCTGCTTTTTGAAATAGCTGCTGATTAATAGTAGAAGCTCCTTTTCCTTGCTCTAATATTAAATTATCTTTTCCTGAATAATTATTCACTGTTTCCAAATTCTTGTTATCTTCAACTATTTCAATACTTTGTTTAGTTGAAGCAAGAGCTAGGGTTGAGCTAGGAAAATTGTTGTAAAAGGCTAGTTCTGAAATACCAATATCAGTAATTCCTTTAGAAGATATTTGTGTGGATTTTTCTTTAATTTCTTCACTTACTGGACTCCATAATTGTGCAGAAGTCATCCAATTTGCTTTATTATGATCAGTTGTATTTGCCATATTTTTTTCATTTTCTTCACCACTTGCATTATTATTCTTAAGTGGAATAAATTCTTCAAGTACTGGTTTTCGCCCTTGATTTTCTTTATAAGATTGAAGTTGTTGTCTTGAAACTTCCATAGCTGTTAATTTCCAAATAGCTGTCTTGAAGAGTTTGAATAATTGCTCTCTTGAAGAGTTTGAATAATTGAATATATAGATACTAACTTTAGTTTCTATGTTTCTCTATCTTCTTAATTGAATAATTTTTGTATAGGCTATTAAAAAGGGTCGTGATCCAACACCAAATGAGTTGCATTTGCACGTTCATACACATGGTAATGATGGAAAATCTTTTGTTACTGAGAAATTCCGAATCATACATGCAAGATAACTTTTTAATTGACTTTACTTTCATATATTTTTTTTATTTTGTAAATTAAATGTTCTTATTATTTCTTCTACAGGAAAAATATCAGGAGATATTACAACAACAAACGCAAACTCAATCTGATATTGATCAGTGTAAAGCATATTATCAAGTCGCGGGAGGAGAAAAGAAAAGAAGAGTATATGGTCTTGGATCGCAAGCAAAATGCTATTACGGGCCAAATCTTCATGGCTCTCTTGGATCTGATGCTACATCGTCAACAACACCTCCAAATTTTCAATCAACACTGACAGGGAATCTGGATGAGTTAGTGACGCGATTGATTCCTACACTAACAGATCATATAGTTCTTGTAATCATTGAGAGGGTACGCGAATTAGTTTCCTTACCCTCGCATCAGCCAAATACTGATATGGCACCTACAGTTCCAATATCTTCTACTGCTGCTAACATTGATAAGGTTCATGCATTGGGTTCTGATGATGACCGTAAATCTCCAGCCTAGCGTAGTTAGCTTACTTTTTTTGGACATTATTATTGATCCTTGTGGATTTTTTGTACTTAATGATACTGTTATATGCATATGCTATGTATTTTGGACCTTGTTGAATTTATATTAATATCAGTGACTTTTTATTAAGTGTATTTAATAGTTTATGTAATATGTTTGAATAGGGTACATTTAAAATAATAAATAAGAAGAATTTAAAAAAATCTGCAACATAATAAAAATAAATTAGCTACGGATACGTTCCGTAGCTAAAATTATCGCGTAAAATTAAATCTTTCGACGAATTGGCGACAAAAGAATTTTGTTGCAAAAAGCAGGGACAATTAGCTATAACACGGCTAGCGACAGACAATTTCATCGCTATAAGAACAAACGACGAATTTTATTATGTATTGCAGCGACGAAAGACATCAAAATAGCGACAGAAACAAGCTCTATAGCGGCGAATATTTTCCTCGCTAAACTTTGCTACAAAACTATGTTGTCGCCATTCCGTCGTTAATTCTGCGACGGATTGGTATTTTTCGTCGCTATAAGCCTAGCAACGAGGATTTTAGGGACCAACTTGAATCCATCGCTATTCCGTCGCTAAACAACTTTAGCGACGGAAAAAATTGATTTAGCAACGGAATGCGGCCATCGCTAAACGCTATTTTTTTTTGTGGTGTATGATCTTGAGTTGAATGACGCTCGCATTAGTGCATACTTACATGAGGTTCAAGCATATGGTATCTAGAGCTGGACTTGTGATTTTTCCTTGAGAGAGACGAGTGAACTCTCATTAACCTTGGTTTTTGTGCTTATACTCTAAAAGGTGAGGTTTGCTTAAGGAAAGTTGAGGATGTATGAGTTTGGGTTCCACAACGACCAAAGTAATTGAGAGAGTTCTTTGATGTAATGAGTTAATTCTTGATGCTCTTGTGTCACACTTGATCCGTAGTTTTCAAGTTTTAAATGTTGTTAATGATCCATTTGTATTGAGGGCAATTGTTAGTCCCAATTGATGCTTGTTGAGGTTACTTTAGGATAGTTGGAATTACTTGGATTGTCCTTTAAGGGGTGGGTCTTATTTTATTTGCTTGAGGACAAGCAAAGGTTTAAGTTTGGGGGAGTTAATAAGTCGGGATTTTAACATATTTTATGCCCCTACTTGCCTATGTGTTGGTTATACATTGCTACAAAATAGTCCCAAAAGGCTCACAAGTTGTGCTTGATTGCAGGTTTGATCGACAAAGTGACAACTGTCAAAGATCGGCTCAAAAGGAGTGAAACCTGCTCAAGTATCAAAGATTAAGTGAATTGAGGAAAAGAGAGCCTAGTGCGGACCACGCAAAAGTGAATGCGGCCACACTAGGAGGTTCAGAGTGTTGACATATTCAGGTTGGATGCTACGTGGTCACGGTACGATTCTCGTGGTCCGCGGTCAGGCTCCGCGGTCGCACTACCCTTTTGTGCGGTCTGCGGAGCAGAGATTCAGAGAGTTGACAAATTGCCAATTCTAAGCAATGCGGTCCGCGGTCGTACTTGTGCGGACCGCGCCAACTTCCACCGCGGCCACGGTACACTTCCACGCGGTCTGCGGTCCTCAAGTTTACAGAAGCATAAATGTGAAGTCCAAGAGACAGTGCAGCCGCGGTCCATTTTGTGCGGCCTGCACTGACCCCGCATGGGTATTATTGTCTTATTTTTCCAGCCTAGTATAAATAGAACATTTTACCATTTTTTGGAAAAGTTTTTATATTACAGACTTAGCAGCACTCGTGAGACGCAGTTTTGTAGCCATTTTTGGCACTTTAGCATTAGTGTTATAATAGTAGTTATAAAATCAAAAACCAAGAATGGTTGAAGTGACATTAGGAGTACAAACACATCTCTAGACTAGACAGAAAATCCAACTCCACTGCTAGATCCCTGAGGAAATCAATCCCGACCTCTATTCGGGTATAAGCTCTTGTGACCTGCTCTTCTTACCTTGGTGTAGCATCGAGTTGGCAGCGATCAATAATCACAAAGATCATTGGATCGAAGCGATGTAAGATGAGATGAAGTCACTCCATGAGAATGACACATATGAGTTAGTGAAATTGCCGAAAGGTAAGAGAGCTTTATCTAACAAATGGATATTCAGAATAAAGCAATATAATCATACCTCTGCGCCTAGATACAAGGCGAGTTAGTTGTTAAAGGTTTTGGACAAAATAAGGGAGTTGACGTTGATGAAATTTTCTCCCCTGTTGTGAAGATGTCTTCTATTCGTGTGGTTCTAGGCTTAGCCGCAAGTCTAGATTTAGAGGTTGAGCAGATGGATGTCAAGACTGCTTTTCTTCATGGTGATTTAGATGAGGAGATTTATATGGAGCAACCTGAGGGTTTTGTAACTAAGGGAAAAGAAAATTATGCCTGCAAATTGAAAAAGAACCTGTATTGGTTGAAACAAGCTCCAAGGCAATGGTATTTGAAGTTTGAACCTGTCATAGAAGAACAATAATACAAGAAAACTTCTTCAGACCACTGTGTATTCTTCCAAAAATTCTCTAATGATGATTTTATTATTTTGTTGCTTTATGTGGATGACATGCTTATTATTGGCAAGAATAAATCCAGAATCGTAGTCCTTAAAAAAAAGTTGAGCAAATCGTTTGCGATGAAGGACTTGGGGTCAGCAAAGAAAATCTTGGGCATTCAAATCCACCGATATAGAGACAGAAAGGAGTTATTTATGTCCCAAAAACAATACACTGAGAAGGTATTCAAGAGTTTCAACATGACAGATGCAAAAGTGGTTAGTACTCATCTTGCTAAACACTTCAAATTGAGTATTAGTCAGAGTCCATCTACTGATGAAGAGAAAAAGGATATGTCTCGTATTCCTTACTCTTCTGCCATTGGTGGCTTGATCTATGCTATGGTTTGCACTAGACCAGATATTGTACATGCTGTTGGTACTGTTAGTAGATTCCGTTTCAATCCTGGAAAAGAACAATGGGATGCAGTAAAATGGATATTAAGGTATTTGAAAGGTACGGCAGATTTGAAGTTGTGCTTTGGCAATGGCAAGCTTGAACTTGTTTGTTACAAAGACACTGATTTAGGATACAATCTTCATAATTCAAGATCGACTTCTGGATATTTGATCACTTTTGCAGGGGGAGCTGTTTCTTGGCAATCTTGACTACAGAAGTATATAGCTCAATCCACCACAGAAGACGAATATATTGTTGTCATAGAAGGTGCCAAAGAACTATTATGGATGAAGGAGTTTATAAATGATCTTGGCTTTAAGCAGCCAAGGTACATCTTATTTTGTGATAATCAGAGTGTTATCGGTCTCACCAAGCATTACACTTTTTATTCTAAGACCAAACATATAAATAGAAAGTATCATTGGATAAGAATGGCTATGGAAAAGAAATTATTTGAGGTTGAGAAGATAGACACGGATGAAAATCCTTCGGATATACTGACAAAGGCGGTGGCTACAGATAAACATGAATTTTGCAGAAAATTGGTAGGCATGAAGCATGTCAATAGTTCCTCTACTTGAAGACACCTTTGGCCTCTTGGCTGGAGGGGGAGTTTGTTGGGCACATGCCCATGTTGTCCAGCCAAATGCCCAATGGCCTAATCCTATTCGCTTTTGGTTTCCATCCCTATTTGAAATTGGATTCGGTTTATTGCTATTTTGCGTGGCTTTTGGATTTAAGAGAAAGCACCATTCATGATCTATAAATAGAAAAACCTTGGAGAATTATTCTATGCTCATTGATAAAAGTCTTTGAATGACTTAAGCACATAGGAATGGTTTAGAGAGAGCATTCATCAAGAGAGAAGAGAGAAGAAAAGTATTTATTTTGCTGCAGATTTTTATTCCGACCAGCCAACTTCAAGTCACGTTTTCCAATTCATTAACCGTTGGATCGGGCTGAAATTTCGACTGAGTGTTCGTAACATCTTGAATTTGAACGGTGTAGATTGGATTTGGAGGCTCGTAGCATTATATTTCGAGCCTCGAACAGCAGCTTCATTTTTATGGATTATACTCTTTCTTCAATTGATTAGTTGTTCCTCTTGTTGCTATTGTTGCTCCGTGTTTGGCCCTTTTTGTGTAGCCAATTTGGAGAACTTTTGTAACCCTTTTATTATTATAGTGAAGCCTTTTGGATCTTTGTGATCCTGTGGTTTTTACCATCGAATTGAAGTGTTTTCCACATTAAATTTTGGTGTTCTTTATCTTCTTTATTTTCGGGTTTGCCTCTTCCTCAACATAACACAATGAAAGGCCATAAACTGAATTTTCTTGTTGAAATATTACACGTATGATATTTTCTCTTAGAATTTGATCGTGCATGAAACTCTGCTAGACAATGATAATAGACGATAATCATGCAAGTTAGCTAATATTTACACTCTAATTTGGCCACACTTTATCTATGTGTGATTGTAAAAGATAACAAAATGCCATCTAATTACGAGTTTATTGCTTTGCAGGAGCCATTCTAAGCTAGGAGGAAGCTAAAAGAGTGTTTTGGAGTCATTATGGAGCATGGAAGGCCAATCGGAGGATAACACGATCGAAAAGGAGAAGAAAGAGCAAGGACCAAATTCGCGCCCAGGTCCGCGCTCAATCCGCGGCTGTGGACAGAACTCATGTCAAATACGCTGTCAATCCGCGATCCATCCGCGGCTGCGAACGGGGTGCTCGGAGCCAAATATTGCAAGGTTAATTGTGTAAGTTCCAAGACGACTCTCCTTGACCTATAAGAAGCCCAGCTCGCCCAAAAAGAGGATATCGAGGGTTTTGAAGGCAGGAACAAGCAAGAAGCAAGGCGGAAGATTCGGCATAGAGTTTTTACCTTTCTTCTTCTTGTTTTTATCATTGAGGATTAATTCTATCGTTATGATTGTGAAAACGATTATGCGTAGCTAAACTCCTAATCTAGGGTTTTGATGGAACCTCTTGGAGGATGAATTTCGTATTATGTTAATATAGATTTGCCCTTATATTTTCTATGTTTGTTCAACTATATTGTGGTTGCTGTTGATTGAAGGGCCCTCAATCGGCTGTGCCTATTTAGCATGCATTACTCGGGAGAGAGTGTATATTTAGAAATATATGCATGCAATTGTGCAACAACTCAAGATATGGCAGAGAAGAAAAACAATATATGTATGACCATTATACCCAAGTACCACCAAATTATAGTAGTTTTACAAAAGAGAACATTATGTACAATCTTTCTAATGTCTTTACATAAACATAAAAGTAACAAACATCAAAATATATCCTCAGTCCTTGGAGGCCGATACATGTCCCTCTGGATCGTCTCATATCTGCCACCAGAAACATTTTAGCATATTTAAAAGGTTTGAAGATGTGTTGATAGCAAATAAAGCGAAGCAATGATTAAAGTAGTAAGAAACATTATGTCATAATAGGCATCTGTATTTTTCACAATATTTCTTTCTTGATCGTTTTTTCCAATCATCTACAAATATCATCTGTTTAATTTTTAGATGTGTCTCAATTTTTTACGAATTTTAATTTTTGTGTAATCTCTAAGGGTATACTTCTTTTCTTAGAAATGAAGAAGAGAGTCAGTGGTAGTCGAAGCAATTGAAATCCCCTCACCTTAATACCTTTATTTTACACCAATAAATGGATCTTACAAGAAGAAATTAGCAAAATCCATTAAGGAGAACTCAAACCAGCAAAGGAGGCGTAAAGGTTATCATCAAGGAAAAAGAAGAGTCTCAGTGCATACCAACTATGAAAAATGATACTACGTGGCTTTTCCTATGCAGATTATTACAAGGAGATTCTCATTTTAAGCCATGTAATACTAATATTTTCCTCCCAAAATGGTGCTATTCATTGCTCAGTAGCTTTGAAGCTCCTTATGTAGATATTACAAATGATAATAACTTGTTTCAAGGGTTCTGTTTAATTGGAAGTTATATTTTTGAAGCTAACACCTCTATGAAAAGATGAAACGTTTGTTATAATATATTTCTAAAATAACAAAGGTCAAAATAATTATTACCTTTACATTCTTCTTCATATAAGGCACAATCGTATGTGCCAAACTCTTCCAAAACCAGTTGGCTGGTCACCAACGTTATATTGCTTTACATCATCTGATATGATAGAGAATTAGCATTATTAATGGAAGTCACAAAAGGAATGGTGAACACATAAATTAGACAATGTACTTGAAATGCCTCAATAATATTTGCATATTTACCTTTAGATAAAACAAATACACCCATCACCAGAGAGTAGTGCAACGATCCAATTCATTTGAAAAGCTTCAATTGTGCATCTTGACAATGGCAATCTAGTCCAAGATTATGCACCTGGATAATTAGCCAATATGGCTTCACATCATCCAAGTATTTTGGAAGTGCTCCTGTTGATATTATAAGTTATCAACTATTATCATCCAAATGAGAAACAAAAGCATAATTGAGCCTAAACAAATTTTAACAACCGGAAGAGTAGTACCTCCGATGAATTAGCCACTAAAGCCAAAGCAGTTAGTGCTCCTTCTTGTACCATCTTTTTTCTTCTGCACTTCAAACATTATCGATGAACAGAAAAGTGCATACGTATAGTTGACGCATATTGTACTTGGTACAAGCTTAAGATCAAGTTGAATATAGATCTGTTCTCATATTTTTAATTTTTATCAGATGTTTACAAAAATAATAGATGTGCCTATATCCTTCTCAATTGCGGATCCACAAGCTTAAGATCAAGTTGAAAATTGCAGGAGTTTCTTCAGTAACCAATTAAGTTACTCTATAATGCTCGCTGAAATTCAGCATGGATCTTGCAATTTTTTTTAATAAGGTAGAAGCTAATTAAAAAGGTACCAAGATGGTACAAAATAGTAAAAGAGGTAGCCTAGATAAAAACATTCTCATACTATTCTTCCCGTCCTAACATCTCTAGAAAGTCAATATACGGATTCTGATTTACTAAATTATCACAATTACACCAAAGATACATATTACGGAAACGGGTATTCTTAATTCTAATAATGTGATTCATGTGCCTTTCAAAGCAAGCCTTGTTCCTTTCCAACCATAAGGTCCACAAAATGCAAAATGGAATGATTTTCCATATATGTTTCAGTTTTCTAGATACTCTTTGAGATTTCTAAGCTTCTATAAGACCCCTTACTGTTTGATACATCACCCAAGAAGTGCCACAAATGCTGAAAAATGGATCCCAGCATTGCCTAGTTACCCTGCAATGGAGGAGAAAGTGATTAACTTATTCATATTCCTCTTCACACAAGTAATATTGTACCAAAGAGCTCATCTTTGTCAGTGGCATTCTCCCTTTTATCTATCTTGATTGAATTATGGAGGTGCATTGAAGAAAAAAATCAGAAACAAGAATCACATCCAGCTAACATTTCAATTTGTGGATTCGAGAAAAAAAGCATTTTTAGGTCCTGTAATAGGGAGGTGTAAGCCTCGAAAGCATTTGGTACTTATGTAGGGTCAGACGGCTTTTGATAAATAACACTTAAATGGTATCTTCAAAAAGAGAATTGATGACAGAAAATTATGTTTCTATTGATGCTGCAACACCTAATGATATACTCCATGTATTGTGTCTTTTGCATTCATATGAGAAGAATACTAAATATTCAAGTATTTCACTGTTTGGCTTATCCAGAAACTGTTAAATAGATCACATGTCTTCATTTTATGTTTGGCAAACTTATAGTTATGTCATACCGCAAAAGTACAAGTAGTTAGTTTGATAACTATTCCATCTAAGTGTCAAACCTCTTGGGTGCAGTTTTCAGCAAAGTTGAGGAAATATGATGCAACATGCACCTAAATCGATACTTTTCAAGATTTTATTATTCAGTCAATCACAATGAGAAATTTTAAAAAAAATGACCGTGCTATAAGTTCAGAGCATCTCTGATATCTGTCTGTTTGAATGAGACTGCACACAGATGAGATCACGCTGTCCAAAAATACCCAAATTGGATAAACTATTGAAATTATAGAAGTATTTGAGTTATATACTTAAAGAATATTCAGATAGAACATTTTGGATGCGCTGTTATGCTTTGCTCTCAAATTACTATGTCTGATCTTTTCAATTTATATTTGTTGAGATTCATGAGAGTGCTTCCCCTCTATGCATTTGCATGTGTCCTATTTTTTAAACTTTTAGCAACTTCACTTTAGCATATGTGTATTGTCTTGCTTCTTTGTTTACAGGTGTTTTTGTCAAACAATGCTACGAAAAAGGCCAGTTTTGCAGTTTCACTATTTGTGTTTTTGGCCTCTGTTGTCCTTTTTTTTTTATTTACTTTACTCGTGTTTTGCTGATGAAATTTTGACAGATATCTTTCAGTTTTCTTCTTATTTTGGACCATTTTGAATCTTTGATGATTGTGTGAAATTGATGAAGGGTTGATGTGATTACTTTGCCCTAATTTTTTTTATACTCGAAATGCAGCAAACAACAGCTGACTTGGCAGCTGAGTAGGATGCCAAGTAGAATTTTTCAAATGTTAGTTGAAGATTAGTTGAAATTTGAAAGTTAGTTAATGGCGGAAAAATCAGTTAGTTGCCATTTTTGATTTTCAGCATTGTTCTCATTGCATTCAATTCCTTTTGTTTTAAATAGTGAATTGTAAGAGATGAAAGGCAATTCTAATAAGAAAAACTCTCATTTTCAATCTCTCTTCTTCCTTTGATCCCTCTCCTTCTCTTCTTCTATTCTCTCTTCTCTTCTCTTTCCCTTCTTTTCCTTCTCGTTTCCTTGTTTTATTACTACGTGATATCCTTTGGGTATCAATTGGTATCAGGGCACATCGATTATGATGGGACCTCGATGAGCTATTAACGAGATCCAAGGTGTTCCAGCTCCTAATCTTCAAGAGCAATATGAGGATTTAGCAGCTCAACAACTGGATCTATGAGCTAGCATTGATCAGATGCACTAGGAACTTAAGGAGGACATGGATCGCAGGCAAATTAAACTTGTTCAGCTGGTCAGTGCTCTGAAAAGTTCCTTTGAAGGAATGCATCTGCAACAACAAATGAAGGACGAAAGCTCTACATCTACAGATCGAGTTCAAACTACTGCACCAGGTTAGGGTATTTTGGCTCCAAATCCTCAATATGCTGCTAATAATCGCAATCATAATATGGTATTTCCTCGTTTTAATGGTGAAAACTTAAAAAATTTGTTGTATCGAATTGAGCAATATTTTGCTATCGACAATACTCCTCTTAATGAACGAGTAAGATTAGTGGCTCTGAACTTAGATGATGAAGCTTTGGCTTGGCATCAAGCTTTTTTAAAATGTAGAGGTGTACCTGGCTTACCTAAATGGGAGGAGTATCTGGCTGTGTTGGTTGAAACATTTGGGGATGAGTTTGCAGACCCTATGCTCGAGTTGAAACAATTGAAACAGACTGGCATAGTTAGGGAATTTCAGTTTGCATTTGATAGGCTTGTTTCACAGTGTAGCTTATTAGTAGATCAAGCAATATCTTGCTTCTTAGGTGGATTGAAGGAGGAGTTAGTTAGTTCTATTATGATGCATGAACCTAAGACACTCTCAAAGACTTATCGATTATCTAGACTTGCTGAAGCTACCCAAGCAGCTAATGCTCGCAGCATGAAACAACCTCCTGGACCTTATCAACATACTAATAGGAAACCTTCCTATGAGTTACATCCTGCTAAAAATCCTAACCCACAGCTCTCAACTACCCATAAAACAACCTTACTCCCTATGAATACCTCCAGTTCCAAAACTAGGAGAGTGATTTCACCAGCAGAAATGCAAGCAAAAAGGGCTCAGGGACTATGTTACTTTTGCAATGATAAGTAAACACCTGGGCATAAATGCTCCTTACCTAAGCAGATGTTCATTATGGATTTGGAGTACCCTGAAGGTGAGATTGAGGAGGATAATGTAAAGTCAGAGGAAGCTCCACTAACTAAAGAATGGAATGTACCAGATGGAGACCCTCCCTTGATCTCCTTATGTGCTTTAAGTGGTCTTAAGGGGGCTCAAACTATCCATGTGATTGGATATAGCAATAAAAAACCTATTCAGATATTGTTAGATGGTGGAAGTACACTCAATTTCATTGATGCTGAGTCTGCAGAGAGGTTGGGGTGTCACATTTCTCCAACTAAGCTGGGCTATGTCAGTTTGGGCAACAACACTATGGAGGCTACTTCTGGGGTAGTAAGAGATTTCCAATGGATGCTGCAGGGGACTACTTATACCTTAGATTTGATTGTCTTCCCTGTTGGAAAGTATGACTTGGTTTTAGGGGCCCTATGGATGAAGACACTAGGTCCTATTACTATAGACTACACTGAGCTTACTATGTCATTTGATTATCAGGGCAAACATCATGTGTTGAAGGGTGTTACTGAAGAGTGTAAACTTTCAAGTTCTAAGGCTATCAATAGGAATTGTAGTGCAGAGGCTCCGTACTTCATGTTACAAGAGGTTTCTCCTAGGTCTTTGGAGGAGTGTCACCCTCACTTTAATGCATTTCACTTTCCTGTTGAGGATCCCCTGCCAGAGGCCCTTCAGAGATTGCTTGGACAGTATCAAATGCTTTTTAGGGAGCCAACAACTTTACCTCCTCAGAGGGGAGTTTTTGATCATAGAATTCCCTTACAGGAAGGTACTAAACCAGTGAAGATCAGACTTTACAGGTGCTCTTCTATGAAGAAGGATATTATTGAAAAACTTGTGTTGGAAATGTTACAACACGGTGTTATCCAATATAGCAATAGACCTTTTTTCTTCACCAGTGGTTCTAGTGGGGAAAAAGATAGATCATGGAGATTGTGTGTTGACTATAGAGAGTTAAATCAATGTACAGTTAAAGACAAATTTCCTATTCCTATCATTGATGATCTTTTAGATGAGCTTACTGGAGCTACAGTCTTTTCTAAAATTAATCTAAGATCCGGATATCATCAGATTAGGATGGTACCTGAGGACATTCCAAAGACTACTTTCAAGACTCATTCAGGCCATTATGAGTACCTTGTCATGCCATTTGGTTTGACAAATGCTCCCTCTACCTTTCAATGCCTTATGAATCACCTATTCCAGCAATTTTTAAGGAAGTTTGTATTGTTCTTCTTTGATGATATCTTGGTATATAGCATGCACCTGCAGGATCATATACACCATCTTCAGCAAGTATTTAAAGTCATGCAGTCTAATAGCTTATTAGCTAAATATTCTAAGTGTGTTTTTGGAGTGGCAAAGGTTGAGTATTTGGGTCACTTTATCTCTGCTGCAGATGTTGCAACAGATCCAAAGAAAATATTGGATGTTCAACAATGGCCTGTGCCTACCACCTTGAAGCAACTCAGAGGTTTTCTTGGTCTTGCTGGGTACTATAGGAAGTTTATGAAGTCCTATGGCATTATTAGTCAACCTCTCACAGAACTACTCAAGAAGGACAATTTCAAATGGACACATAATGCTGAACTGGCATTCTCTAAAGAAGGCCCTAACTACTGCTCTTGTCCTAGCTTTACCCAACTACTCTCTCCCTTTTATGGTTGAAACTGATGCTAGTGGCACCAGTATTGGGGCTGTTCTCATGCAGGAAGGCCACCCTATAGCCTTTATCATCAAAGGCTTGGCTCTCAGGCATGCTGCTCTTTCTGTCTATGAGAAGGAGCTATTGGCACTTGTTTTTGCTGTAAGCAAGTGGTCTCATTATCTTATGGGACAACATTTTATTATACGAACTGGCCAGAAGGCCTTGAAGTATTTACTTGAGCAAAAAATCCACACAGATGCCCAGATCAAATGGATAGCCAGGCTCCTACCCTTTGGTTTTGAAATTCACTACAAGAAGGGCAAGGAAAATGTAGCTGCTGATTCTTTATCTAGAGTTCAAGTGGCTGAACTAATGACACTATTGGTTTCTTCTGTTTCTACCGAATTATGGGAAGAAATAACTGCCAGTTGGTCTTCTGATCCTGAGCTAAGTTCCCTCATTTCATCCTTACAACAGGCTCCTCAGAAAAACTTCACATGGATCAACCATCAACTTAGAAGAAAAGGCAAATTGGTGATTGGTAATAATGCTGCTCTAAGAACTAAGTTGCTCGCCTTATGGCATTCAACCCCCACTAGAGGCCACTCTGGGTTAGATGCTACCACCAGGAAGGCGCTTTCCTATTTTTATTGGAAACATTGCCACATTTATTCTTAACTGTACCACATGTCAAAGGAACAAGTATGATACTTCAGCCTCCCCTGGTCTTCTTTAACCTCTCCCCATTCCATCTTTACCTTGGACTGACATTACTATGACCTTTATCGAGGGTCTACCAAAGTCCAAAGGTAAGACTGTCATTTGGGTCATAGTTGATCGTTTAACCAAGTATGGCCACTCCATTGCTCTCACTCACCCCTATACTGCCCAAACTTTAGTCCCTATCTTTTTGGATAACATTTTTGAACTACATGGGTTCCCTGCTTCTATTACCGTGATCGAGATCTTATCTTTATCAGTTCCTTTTGAAAAGAGTTCCTTACAGTTCAAGGCATCATATTGCAGACCTCCACTGCTTACCATCCTCAAATTGATGGTCAGAGTGAAGTGCTCAACAGGTGTCTTGAGACTTATTTGAGGTGTTTTTGTACTGACTCACCTGCAGATTGGTCTTCGTTCTTACCACTAGCTGAATGGTGGTACAACTCCACACCCCCCCACTCCTCATTTAAAATATCCCCCTTTGAACTCCTCTATGGCTATCCTCCACCTTTACATCTTCCTTTCCTCCCTGGTGACACTGACTCTTCTGCTATTGAGGACCTCTTACTTACCAAAGAATTCAAACTTCAAATGGCCAAATTTCATTTGCATAGAGCTCAACAACGTATGAAGGCTCAGGCTGATGCTCGCAGGTCTGATAAAAACTTCAATGTTGGAGACTGGGTATTTGTTAAGTTGCAACCTTATCGACAGTCTACCTTAGCTGGTTCTCTTTACCACAAACTCACCTCCCGTTACTTTGGACCTTATCCCATTGCTGAAAGGATTATTGTTGTTGCTTACAAGCTTTTGCTACCCCCTGAGGTTCTGATTCACCCCACCTTTCACATCTCTCAGCTCAAACTCTGCCACTTTTTTCCCTCTGAAATGATCCACCCTCCTGTAATTGATCTTGCTAGCCATCTGTGTCCAGTACCTGAGGCTATTCTTGCTCGTCATTTAATAAAAAGGGGCAACAAGGCTGTCGCCCAATGCCTTATCAAATGGTCTCAGCTTGATGCTTCTTATGCTACCTGGGATTTGGTTTCTGCCCTTCGCACTCGCTTTCCAGATTTCACCTTTGAGGGCAAGGGTGCTCTTCCATAAGGGGGTATTGATACACGAAATACAGCAAACAACAGCTGACTTGGCAGCTGAGTAGGATGTCAAGTAGGATTTTTCCAATGTTAGTTGAAGATTAGTTGAAATTTGAAAGTTAGTTAATGGCGGGAAAATCAGTTAGTTGCCATTTTTGATTTTCAGCATTGTTCTCATTGCATTTCAATTTCTTTTGTTTTAAATAGTGAATTGTAAGAGATGAAAGGCAATTCTAATAAGAAAAACTCTCATTTCCAATCTCTCTTCTTCATCTGATCCATCTCTTTCTCTTCTTCTATTCTCTCTTCTCTTCTCTTTCCCTTATCTTCCTTCTCATTTCCTTGTTCTATTACTGCGTGATATCCTTTGGGTATCAGTTTTGGGATGGCTACTTCAGATTGCACTTACATATATTTCCTTAAAATTGCGTGCCATCTGTTTGACCAATTGGTTGAACCACAACCATTATTCAAGCAGATTGGCAAAGTTCTCTGCCACAGCAAGTATTATTTTTGGATCATCCATAGTTTAAATTATTTGCCTACTTATGCATTGGTCAGTACCCTTCATGAGACAACAATTTATTTGTGGAACTTTTTCGAAATTTATTCATTGTTTGCTTTTCCTTCAATGAATCATCGAGTAAGTGAGACTTCTTTGAGCCATCGTTGACTTTGATTTGGGCTGGAATCTTACTCAAAACCTCTGACAATTTGAGAAAATATTGAGACCATATACTCTCGATTTGACGGTGTTCCTCACATTTAGGTTATTACAATTCTAATCATTGTTTCACATAATTATATTATCGATGGAATCATTGTTTCATGTGAATATCCGTTCTTTCTTAATTCCAGTTTCTACTTTTGTGAAGAACATTATTGAAACATTAACTACTTAATCTTGACTGAACATTAATTGGATTCAGCCCTACTCCCAAATCTTGGCCAATTCACTTGACGATGATACATGTACTGGTGCTTTAGTGTAGGGTCTTAACCCTGACCACCACCGGATGTTTACTTCGTTCCTTTTTCAGTATCATACTGCTTCATTGCTCTCGACGCGCTAGTGCTTCTCGGGCACAAACTCACCTTCATCAGCTTCATCCTTCAAGACTTAAAGTTTTTTTCTCGCTACCAAATCATGCGATAAAGGTGGAGAAAGATTGTACTTGATTTGAATCAATCATGCTACCAAGGAATTGCCGTAATCGTTGCTTGGGATTTAATTGAGGTAACGGTATTAAAGAACCACAATAACCTTAATATTATTTATGGATAACTCTTTTTCTTTGGTTTCAATTTAGAAATTTTGTCTATATGATTATCCTATATTTTAGAACGTTCTTGAAGGCAACTTTTTGTGTTTAACTTTACTTTTTAGTTGGACCTGATTTTGCATCTTTGTGTAGCTCTTTTCCTTTCTTCCGATTTCTACAGTCTTCTCTGTCTCCCTCCTTTTTTGGCCAGATCCAGTTGAATTTTCTTAGATTATTCCGCAATTTTGTATAAGATTATTGTTTTCTCTCTTTCTTCTTTTCCTCCTATTATGGATTTCGCTGTTCCTGGGTTCTTTTATGGATGTGGGTTAACAGACTTCAATTTGTTTATCTTGTGCGTATTCTTTATTTTATTGCCTCCATAGCTCTTAATCACAATAGGAGGAAAATTAATTTTTACCCTCCATTTAGTTTGATTTTCACGTAATGAATTTCTCCTGCTGCTGGTACCATCCGAAGTAAGCTTGATTTTGTGGAAAAAATAACTCCTCTATTGAAGCTTCAATTCTGAGAAATGTAACACTTTGAGGATTTTCTGAATATTTTATTCTCATTCTTTCGCTCAAATGTTTTGTTATTTTAATTTTTTGAGTTTTCATATGGTAATTTAATTCTTGGTTTTTAATTGTAGTCTATCTGATAGTATTGGTGAGTATTATCCTCCAATTTAATATTTCGTCTTCTTGATTATCCGAACCAAGTTCAGACGGCTAATTGACAAATTTGAGGTACAATCCTTTTAATTCTAGTGACAGCGTGGAAGTTCACATGAGCTAATAATGACAAGCGGCTTGGAGTTACCTTTTATAGTCTTAAATTATCTTAATTTAGGTAGATAAATAGTATGTACAAGCTATAAATGTGTTAATGCCACCAAATTGGATTGTATCAGAAGCTTTTTTAATAAATTTCCTCAAAAGTTCTGTTCAAGGCACTGATGCAGTATAAGCCACGAACTATTTTCAATATATGCAGTCAAAGAATATATTTTTCATCCCTTTATTTTTTTTTTATATTAACTTCTATTGTATTGAAGTATGGTCTCGGAAGGTTGTTTATTTCTCATGAATTTGATCTGAAATTCGGGATTATACTTGCAAGAGCACTTGTTGTCACTAGTTAAGGATTAGCCCATCGCTTATGAGATATTCAGAAATATAAACAATAACGTTGATTTACTGCTACATTAGGTATATTCATTGATGTTCTTTATATTCCTATATACTCCTACTTTTTTGTGATATCCTAAAAAGCAGAAATATTTAGCTCAAATACCCGGAACTCTGTGTTGTATTATCCCTTCCACCGTTCTGTTCTGTTCTGGAACTTTATGCTTGTTTCTGGAGAATTAACTCTCTGTCAACTTCTTCTACGTTGCTTTATCGAGAACTAAAGGCTCAAACTGTGTCAAGGTATTAATTAGACCAACTACTACTGACGATAATGATGATCACTCCACATATAATTTAGTCTATGATGAAATTATCGAAAAAGCTTCTTCTTTAACTTAGACCATCATTCCTAACAGCAGGTTTGACGTACAATTTATTCATTTTTTTGTCACGATCCAAACCGAAGGGCCGCGGCGGGTACCTTGTGCCTTAGTCAATCGAGTACCAATGTAACATATCTTTCTTATCATACTATCATGAGTAAATGAGCCAGAAAACCCATCATAAGATAACAAGAATAAAACATAAGGGAATACTCAACATATGACGAGCCAACATGATATACAAACTTATACATGTTACATACGGGTCTATAAGGTCAACGTGACCATTTGTCAACTCAAAAATAGGCCGACAAGGCCAAACAAGTATCCATAGACCTGATATCTGTCTACAAGCCTCTAAGAGTACATAAAATCATAAAGGCCGGGACAGTCCCCGTCATACAAATCAATACATATTCAAAGCATACTGACCAAATAGGCAACTCCAAAGCAATTGGAGTGCACCAACACCTTCCGCTGAGCTGATAGCCTACTAGGAGGAATGACAACCTGTCTATCAGGACCTGCGGGCATGAAACGCAGCGTCCCCAGGCGAAATGGACATTAGTATGAACATAATACCGAGTATGTACGGTAGGAAAACATAAACATGAATAGTAATGTAAAGAGAAAGAGATGACATACAACCTGTAACATCTGAGTGCCTCTGGAGGCTACCGAAATGAAATGCATAATACATATATATATACATAAACTTTTAAAAAAATTCGCCTCTGTGGGCATCATCATCATCATATCGTACCCGGCCTCAAAGAGGACTTGGTAAAAATGTACCCGGCCACGTGGAGCTCGGTAAACCCAACTGATTAGTGGTTGCACAATAGGTGTCGTACCCGGTCGACTATAGCATGGCTCGGTAGAGTAAAATAGATACTATATATAATTCATACTAGACTCATGGAATCACTTTCTAAACCTTTTGGAGTGACTTAAGAACATTATGGACATCCATACCCTCAATATGAACCTCAATAGGATTCAAGGATCATACACACTTGCTTAGAATAATTTTATAAGGAAAGAACAACATGGACAACATTAGTTGCTAGGAGTAGATCCGTTATAAAATAACGTATTCATTTAACTTTAGATCATGCCAAAAGAAAGAAGGAAGTGCCTTAACATACCTGTTCCTGAAATTATTTAAACAGATTGAAGCTGCTTTTGAATCCTTGAACGAAATTGTGGTTCGAAATTTTGGCTAAGGATTTTAGACGAAATGAGACAAAATGACTTCTGTTTCTCATATCCATATAGTCCTTTTATATCTGAATAACCGATGATAACATCCGCATAATACCTTTATATCTTATCAAAACCTACAGACCTGTTAAAATATTCACCTTCAACGTCACCTTTCAGCTTCAAGCAATTCAAAAGGATGCCAAGCCAAGAGAGAGTGTTATATCTGCTAGGACCGTAAACTCATATTTCCACAAACTTAGCTAATTTAGCAAATAAGAGTAGTCTGCCCATGATCTTCTAGTTCTCGGGTTACCTGATTAGTGATAACCACTATACTAGCTTTCAAGGAGAATCCGAAGTATTTTGGTTACTACAACTTTTGAAGTTATCAAGCATTTTAGTGCAGCTGAATTGTAAAGGAATATAAACTAATGTGCTTTGGAGATGTAATTTCCAAATTAAGTGAGAAACGTAGCTCACCAGTCTTAAGACTTACAAAAAGTCTCTTTCTAGCCCCTTCACTACTAGAAATTGGACCTATAGCAACAGTATTTTATGCAACGGTTATATAACCGTTACTAAAGACCTTTATAGAAACGGTTATAACCGTTCCAATAGGATATCAAATCAACCAGCACATTTTTGCAAGTTAACCGTTACATAAGTGAAATAACCGTCGCCACAGGGTGTTCTACTGCGACAGTAGTTGTAACCGTAATAGTAGGACAACATGTGGCTACGGTTCTTTGCAAATGGGTGTATGGAGACGGTTCAATTTCCCTCCTAACTTTACCCAATTTTTTTTTTATTTTTGTTTTTCCCTCCTTTAACCAAACTTTAGGCATTTTTTTTAATTCCTAATAGCAAAGTAGATGGCGCCCTCTCAGATTAACTATTTCCTAGAGTACATCGAACATGAACAACTCTTTCCATTCAAAAATACTCTCTCAACTATCAAACTATCAAAGAATACTCCCCTAAGTAAATCTGATGATACCCAAATTGCAAGGACTAAGCAAATAGATCACCGATCTCTTAATTCCAGCAAATAAAATGCAAGGACTCAGCAAATAGAGGACTCAACAAATAGTCGCCGACGAGACTCCCGTCCAGATTTTTCGGTGACTTAGCTCCTGGGTACCATAACGGTCTGGCCGGGATTTGCTTTTCAGAGCCTTTTTAGGTGCGGCTTTTTTGATACCGAAACCAAATCTGGCTTGGACTCTACCGCCGAACTCTTAATTTTTCCGTTACTACAAAGGTTGTACTCATGGTGACTCTTAATTTTTTCTACAAGTTTATGGTAAGATAGACCGATTCCCTTTGTATTTTGAACAAATTAGTAGGTGAAGCAATTTTGGTAGTAGTAGGGGTTGGAGAAGCTGCAAATTTGGTGCGATAAGGGTAGAGACTTTAGCCCCTCATCTTAAACTTATTATTGAATAAGCAAAATTTTTGTCAAAGGTTAGTACTGCCGTCCGTTTTTCTAAGTAGAAACACTAGAAAATGTCTTCATTTTCATTAGTTAATATATTTAAATGGTTTGGATCCGAATAAATTTGAATGATTTACTGTTGTTTTATTTTTGTTTTGTTTGGGGTAGATTCTAATCTCAAGCATATGAGACGATGAAAGGCCAATCATACAAGATAACATGGTTGTTCAGCATTTATGTCATTAGATAGACATTTTTCCGGCCTATACCTTAGTTCTTTTTGTTTGGTTCGTATCTGAGTTCTGATAATAATGTCTGTATTTACTTTGTGTGGTGTGCAAGTTTTCTGTTGACATGTAATATCTCATATTTTAACATATTTTTTTTTTATTGGTAACATATTTGGAATTCTTATCGTTGCGCTTTCATTTATATAGCTATTTGTTCAAAATAGCAAATATATGATCCAACGACGATTGTTTTCACTTGCTCTGTTGTTGTCACGACCCCATTTCCCAAACCCGGTCGTGATAGCGCCTCTCGTGAAGACAAGGCCAGCCAAACCATCTCAGAACACCACTTAAAGCAGTTATATAACAATTCAAATA
>MU755831.1:51871-70307 GCA_026770625.1 Nicotiana glauca | reverse complement strand
CCAACTTAGCTCGAAGCCATATATCACAACTCACTATACTCATAACGCGTATGCTCCATTGCTGTCGTAAATACCATAGTGAGATTAACCTCGCTCTTTCATAAGCTTGTGGAAACACAAATCATCTGGAATTTTAACGCTTCTGCATTTTCTTGCATCCACTCACATAACAGTTAAGCCTACTCTCTAGGCGACCAAATTTTTACTAAGTCCCAAATTTTTCAAAAATTTTGGCAGAGTTTCCTTTGTAATTGGGCCTATCCCCTGCCAGAGAATCACCAAAACCATCCTAACAACACGGCTACAACTCGACAAAACATCCCAATGTATATCAACAACATTAATCTCAATACTACATGTATTATATTATCAAAATTGATACATGGACATGCGTTGCACCTATTCGAATCATACACATAGAAAATACCTTGAAATTACACATAAGGATCATACCACTTAAGGACACTCCGCAGGAGATATCCCACCTGCTTCGCCTCAATTCAGTATTTCAGCATGCCTTCCACCATCATATACGTTACACGGTCGTATAATCTTCCTGAGTCTGAACTCAACCTGCAACGTGCTATGTATTTCGCTCCCAGCTAGGGGAACAGAAAAGATTCTCCACGCACCCACAACTCGGGGCAACATATCCAATCACAAGGGAGATCAAACACTTAATGGTCCATCTATCATCTAGCAGTCCTTCTTCGACTCTTCCAAGTCATATAGACACACCACACAACCCCAATGTACTCGTCACGTAGCTATCTAGCCGACATTCCCACAATTAGGGCCAATAATGAACATATAAGTTCATAATACCAGCTCGCAAAATCAGAACCTCGGTGCTCCAGCCATAGGCGAAGATTCGGCCTCAAGTCCTCCAGACTGGCCCAACATGAACTCACGGAGATTACATCAAGCCCCTCGATCGGGGAATCACTAGCCATCAAGGCAAATATATTACTGAGTGCTCGCGTGCGCATGCAGACGTGTGGAAGAAATTTCAAAAGTTATATATCTCAAGCTGAATCAAATACGCACGATAAGAATTCCAAGAAAGTGAATTGTTTCCTAAAGGTTCTGTAGCCTCCCAAGGATATATACAGACGTCTACGTACCGATCCGCGAGACTCTACTAAATCGGCTCATGACTCGCGAGGCCTAGTAAACTAGGATCTGATACCAACTTGTCACGACCCAAACCCGATCGTGATGGTGACCAACCCTAAAGCTAGGTAAGCCTGACCAACAGTCGCTCCCAATTCAACAATAAATCTCAAACCCGACAATTTAAGGAGAATAAGGTAGTTTTAGAATAATAACCCAATATTTATCGAAGAATAATACTGAGAAATACGAAGTCTGATAAAACACTCCCAAAAGATCTGGGGTCATGAGTCTAGAGCCTCTAAACAAAACTGGATAACAATATCTGAACGAAATACTCAAGTCTGGAAATGTATATATAAATAAAACTGAAATAGAAAGAGTAGTCAGGTCCTACGAACGTCAAGCAGCTACCTCAACAACTCTGATAAGCTCTGGAAACAAAGACTGCTCAGCTAAGCCTCCGATGTACCTGAATCTGCACACAAGGTGCAGGGAGTAGGGGTGAGTACTACCAACTCAGTGAGTAATAAGCATATAAAATGTCTGAAGATAAGAAATCCACGAAATGCCACAAAGTAAAGCTAAAACTAACAGTCCGACACCTTAACTACGAACCAACAGCGAAACAATATCAAGTATATCAGTCAAGTATAATGCAAGGATGCAATGCAATGCACGTGAACACGCTGTGGCGTACAACTCAATCCATTTAATGTCGACGGCGCTCACTGGGGATATGTACAGACTCCGGAGGGGCTCCTTCAGCCCAAGCGCAATATAATCATAACATTCGCTGCGGCGCGTAGCCTGATCCATACTCAATCCACAATATGCATATGAGTCACAACAGATTCAATTAACTTCCCAGTTTCCAATTTATCAATAAGAATATACTTTAGATATTTAACTTCAGGAAAAGTGACTTAGCATTTCATAACAGTGATTAAACACAGGAGTGAGATCAATGATTATACAAAACATACTATCACAATGATATTCATCCTCTGAGGATGCTACAGATCGACACAAGGCCCCAAACACGGCAATAAGCCCAGATATATTCAATACATGATGCGTATCAATCGCCAATATAGAAACATTCTTGTTCGGGATGGACCAAGTCACAATCCCCAGTCATAACCAATCTCGCACCTGTCATGGGGTGCGAGTCATGCCCTACAATAGCGTCACAATGTGATAAGCCGGGGTTTCAAACCCTCAGGCCATCATATACACCAACTACTCACCTCTAACCGGCCATAGAATGGTCTGCAATGCCTTTTCCTTTCGTATCGACCTCCTCGCATGTCTAATCTAGTCAAAATCACAGCGAATACATAAATATGGGTTAAAGAAATATAACCCAATCAAAAATACTCGAAAAGTACTAAAATTTACGAAGTTGGTAAAACCCGAGCCCCGCGCCCACTTCTCAAAAAATTCTAAAAATCATACCAACGGATTCCTCGTCTCACCACGAGTCCGTACATATAAAGTTTATCAAAAACGGAGTTCAAATGGCCTTTCAAATCCTAAAAATTCATTTTAAAAATCCAAGCCCTAGTTCTTCACAATTTCTACCCAATTTCATGAATTTGAGTGTTGATTCTTCCATAAAATGGTATTTTCTAGTCAAGAGACTTACCTCCAAGCAATACCCGTTGAAAACCCTCTTCAAATCGCTCAAAAAGCTCACTTGGCGGAGTAAAAATGGTGGAAATATAATGTGGGTCGCGACTGAAATTAACCCTTAAACTGTTCTGTTCAGGCGACCCTTCTATGCCGTCGCATCAATACCATTGCGATCACATAGACCAAAAATCCAGATCCTGAAAATCCTCTTACGCGATCGCATAACAGACCATGCGATCGCATAGCTCTGCTTCTTCCTACTACGCGATCGCATTAACACCCACGCGACCGCACTGAACAAGTTCCTCGACCTATGCGGTCGCAGACACCTTTATGCGATCGCATAGAGCAAAATCTCCACCCCCTCAGAACCTTCTATGCGATCGCAGACATACCTACGCGATCTCATAGAGTAAAATTTCTCTGCAAATTTCTGTTGCACTATTCATGTTCAAAATTCTCCATTAGCCATCCGAATTCACCCCGAGGCCCTCGGGACCTCAACCAAATGCACAGATATGTTCTATTATTTCATTCAAACTTGCTCGTAACATAAAAATACTATCATAAATATCAAAATCATCGAATTATCACGGATTCAAGCCTAAGTTAAACTAAAACTTCCGAAACTTGCATTTGATCTAAAACCCGACTTAAACACCTCCGAATGATCTGAAACTTTGCATGCATATCCAAAATCACCTAACGGAGCTACTTCAACTCTTGGAATTCCATTTCGACCCTCGGATCAAAATCTCACCTATCAACCGGAATTCGCCAAAATCCAACCTTAGCCAATTCAAGCCTAATTCTACACCGGACCTCCAAATTCAATTCCGATTGTGCTCCTAAGTCACAATTCATCCCCCAAAACTAGTCAAATCATCAAAAATACATTCCGAACGTTCTAACTCATAAGTCAACATTCAGTTGACTTTTCCAAACTTACCTTCTCATAAAGAGACTTATTGTCTCATTTCTAACCGAACTCTCTCCGAATTACTTCAAATTCTCCAAACACATATAATGAAACATATAAAAACATGAAACGGGGAAAAAGGGGCGGTAACTCCCGTAACGACGGGTCAGATCGTTACAGTCTTGAAGTACCATATCTTAGTACAATTGATGCACTAATATATCTTGCCAACACTACAAGACGTGACATAACATTTTGAGTTAATGTCTTAGCAAGATATAGCTCTACTCCTACAATGAGACATTGGAGTGAAATCAAACACATATTGTGTTATCTAAATGAGACTACCAATGTGAGCTTATTTTATGGCAATGATTGCAATCCTGATCTTGTTGGTTATGCCGATGCGGGGTATTTATCTGACACACATAAGACTTGATCACAAACATGCTATGTGTTTACATGTGGAGACATTGCCATATCTTGACGATCGACTAAGCAATCAACCGTGGCTACTTCATCTAATCATCCTGAGATAATTGCTATTCATGAAGAAAGTCGAGAAATGAGGTCTATAATACATCTTATTCGAGACAAATGTGGTTTGAAGTGTTACAAACTACCCACAATTTTGTATGAGGACAATACAACATGCATAGCCCAATTGAATGGAGGATTCATGAACAGGAGCTAGGGCAAAGCACATTTCACCACTGTTATTTTTCATACATGATCTTCAAAAGAACGATAATATCAATATGCAATAGATTCGTTCAAGTGACAATATGACTCATTTGTTCACCAAATCTCTACCGACGTCAACCTTCAAGAAACTAGTGTACAAGATTGGGATGTGAATGATCAAGGATGTGAATTGATGCTCTCATCAGGTGGAGTTAATACGTGTTGTACTCTTTTTCCCTTACAAGGTTTTGTCCCACTGGATTTTTCTTGAAAGGTTTTTAACGAGGCAACCAAAATGCGTATTTCTAAATATGTGTACTCTTTTTCCTTCACTTGGATTTTTTCCCATAAGGTGTTTTCCTAGTAAGGTTTTAATGAGGCACATTATCTATGGACATTCAATGGGTAGTGTTACTATAAATATTAAATTATGATGGATGTCTACTCTTCTTCCATGATTTTTATCTCAAATGCTTAACGACATATTTTGTATGTTCAATGACATATTTTCTTCACTTTTTATGTCTATATAAAGGCCTTGTAATAGATAGAAAAACACATACAATTGAAGAAGAAAATCTCTTCCTTCTCTCTATCTCTATTTCTTGTTCATGTTTTACAAAATTGCTTTTATTTCTTGTCCATGTTACTAAATTGCTTTTATTTTATAATAATTTTTAAATATTTATTTTTTATATATTTTATTATTTATTGGTATATTTTAAAATAAAATTTTCAAATCTCTAAAACAGATCTAAAGTAGTTTTTGAAGTTTTAAAAGTTTTCTAAAATGCATGTCTAAATACAATTTCAATTTTCAAAAATTATTTTTCTTCTCATCTTAAAAAACTTATTTTTTTCAAGTTTCAATCAAATCGATATCCAAACGCAAGCTTAGTAACTCCAAGCATATTTGATGCCACATTCAACGGTCTTTTGTTTAAGATAACAAGATTTAAAATTCTTCCTCAACTTTCCTTAAACTCCTTATACACGAAACCTAGAATTGTGAACTTCGACAGCAAGATCCAGACCCCCTTTCGAAAAGCTAGAAAAACATCTGATGGTAAAGCGGAAGCTAAAGGATATAGGACTACCACCCTTATTTCGTCTGAATTTATTCCCTTAACTGATTCTGAAATCCCCGCATACAAAGTCAAATAAGAGCTTCCAAAACAAAACCACTCTTTCAAGTAAAAATAGCACGGTATAGCGAGTTTTCGGACTGGTCAATCAAAAATAGCTAGCATTCACCAAGTCAATAAAAAATAGCAACTATTTTGCTGCAATAGAAACCGTAACATAATATACTTGAGTTCGGTGCACTTGTGTATGAACTCCAGCATATTATGCTGGACAGATATACTTTGCTGGCTCTAGTATAATATATTGGAGACTGGAGCACTGGTGCTCGAAACTCCAGTATATTATACTAGACCAATATACTTGCTGGAACTTCAGTATATTATGCTGGAGTTCTAGTGTACTTATGCTGGAACTCCATCATATTATGCTGGAGTTCCAGCATACCTATTTTGGAACTCCCGTATAATATGCTAGAGTTCAAGCATACTTATGTTGGAACTCCAGCATAATATACTGGAGTATTGTCCGGGTTTTAAACAGTATTTTCGCTCAGATTTATCTTTATATAAAAAGTGGCTAAATTTCGATTACTTTTGAAATTGAACTATTTTTTAACAACCAGTTATAAATTTAGTTATTTTTGAGTTTCTCCCTTCTTTCAAAGGTGGGATCAATCCCAAACTATTCTTCTTAGCCTAACAATCTATTCGTGGAAGTAAATTATCCTTTGGTCAAACGAAACGCATAAAATGGAATAGAAGGAGTATAAAATCTCTTAAATTGATGATGTAAAAAGATTTAAAATTTCAAAATACAAAGCTAATTAAAAAAAAAAAATTAATTATACAAACATTATTACTTGTACCAATCTGAAAGATAGTTGTGTTTTTTTCAAAGAGTCATTTTCAGATATCTTTTGGTGTCCTTTTTTTAATGAGTATTTTTTGGCTGAATTTGTAATTAGGTTAGTTGTACCAATCTGAAAGATAGTGTACTTGTCTTGTTTCTCAAACTGAAAGGTACTGTATAAAGTAGTGATTTTGTACAATCTGACTTGACACAAAAGTAGGTCATATACATAGTAATTGTACAATCTAAAAGATACAGATTTTGACAAAACTATTGTAGGATTTGACAAAACTACCGTAGAAACAACAATCACAACAACCACAACAACAACAACAACAACGCCAGCATAATCCCACTTAATGAGGTTTAGGGAAGGTAGTGCAGACCTTACCTCTATCATAGGGTAGAGAAGATGTTTACAAATAGACCCTCGGCATCTTTCCCTTCAAGAATTTCTCACCTTGCTCTTGGGAAGACTCAAACTCACAAGCTCTTGGTTGGAAGTGGATGTTGCTTACCATTAGAACAAACCCTATTGTCTTAAATTAGCTAGAACAAGAAATATTTATTAATAAAACGGGAAATGCTGTTTTGGTCCTTAAATATTGTGTTATTCCTGTTTTGATCCTTGTATTAATAAACTTACCACATATAAACTTTGATTAAACCAAATATGTGATTGTAGTCCCTAATACTATTTTACATTAATTTTTTGGTTTTTCATTACGAAAATGCCTTTTTATCTTCTTCCAACGAAAGTTTGTGACTTCTCCGTTCATAGTGGAAGTTTTCATTAATTTTTCATAACAACTACTCTCTGTTCCAGTTTATGTGAATCTATTTTCTTTTTGGCCCGTTCCAAAAAGAATGAACCATTTTCTAAATTTGGTAACAATTTCGCTTAAACTTATAACTCTACCTTTAATGAGAAGCTTTTATAACCATACAAATACTCTAACCCCATTTAAAGTATAGAGAAAATAGTGGGTACGCAAACTTTACCTCAGCCTTACGATGGTAGAAAGGTCGAGGCAGAAGGGCATTGTATTCTCAAAAAAAGAATCAGAACAGGCGGTGAAACCTTCGCGGAGCTTGAGGTATATATCCTATTGGACATTTTAGTAAAAATAAAAATTTTGGGACTAAAATCATACAATATAGTTTTTTCTTTTCCTAAGATAATGGGTTTTAGATTATGATTCGTCCACTATATTTGCCTCGGATATAAAACTAGCTAGTTGGTATAATTGATGATACCCTAATGAATAATGATTTTGCAAATCAGATTCATAAAATGGTCTAGATTTTTCTGTATTAAAACAACGGAAGAATCATGAAAAGGGAAATCTAAACTTGTATATTTGTTTTGGAAAATAGAGTAAAAAATGGTCAACTTGCTTCATAATGCTCCATTTTGTCAAAGGAATCCTCATCTTGTGTTGACCAATGCTTTTCAAGAAATACAAAGTGTGAAATTCTCTCCCTCCTTGTTCATTCTCATCGCCATAGTTAAAGTAGTGATACAATTAGTTTAATTGAAGGTATCAAATACGTTAAGCTATATAAAGAGAAATAAAATATAATCTATCTATCTAAATCAATATCGATATCTATATATTATATTAAAAGCACGAATGCCCTTAACAAAATATTGTACGCATTTTTTATCATTTAAAAATAGAGTTCACACTAGATAAAATAATCATTTAATTATTTTTTAATATTTAGGACCTAAATGTTTATTGAAATTTGGTTATTAAATATTTTCTTATTTAAATTAGATTTATCTAAAATTTAGAACTTTAAAAGTTAATTATTTAGAACCTTGGTACGAAATTTGTAAACTTTCCTTGGAAGTAGTTTCTATATGGCAATTAGAAAGCAACAGATTAATGGTATTCCAATTGTATTTATGATGGGGAAAAAAATATTTTAACATTAATTAGTAATCTTTTTGAAGAACAATTTTATTCAGTTAGTATTTGCAGTAATTAGTTTGTTCTAAATATATATACTATATTAAAAGCACGAAGGCCTTAGTGAAATGTCATTCGCATTTACAATTTAAAAATAAAATGCACACTAGACAATACAATCATTTTACTATTTTTTTAATATTTAAGACTTTAAAAACACCTAAATTTTCTATCTTTTTCCTTATTTAAACTATATAATACCATATTATAAAAAAATAAATATTAGCAAAATCAAAGTAGGAAACTAGCATTTACTTAGAACTCCTACAAGGTTTAGGAGTATTGTCTTTATTATAGAATTATTGCCGGTTAATTTTTTAGAATTTTATTATTTTAGTAAAATAAAAAAAATTGAAAGAGAATAAATAGGAAGCAAATAAAGTCTCATGCAGTTATAACTCCTTATTCTTTTTTCTTCTTAAATATAAGATGTTATTCTTGTAGTGTGAATATTTTAAAGGTTATCACTTTCAACTTTATAACAAATAATTTAAAATAATTAAAGGGCAAACATGCATTAAAATTTATCAATAAAAGAACAGATTAATTTCAAATCCAAAACTACTAAGCTTCCTATACATCATAAATCAAACTAATAACCGAATAAAAATATCTATAACTAAGTTTACAAAAGACAAGAATACAATTTTTATAATAATTATAATTATAGTAATAATAAACTATTATGTATTTTAATATATGTTTTTTCACTTATACATTTTAAAGCACAATTCCAGTTAGATAATTGAGGCTTAAATAAGATACCGAAATTCATATATCCAAATTAATAGTAATAAATTGAACATATTTCTTTTTAAGAAATTTAAGGATGAAAATAATAGAAAATAAAATACATTATAATAAGTCGTCATTTTTAATGTTTTTTTGGCATTTAGTCCTACTAATGATAGCTTCACTATAATTTTTTTATATTAAACTATTTATCGTAAATATTAGGGATAATGCATAAAATCCACCCCATCCTATGACCCATTTACCAACTACACACCTTTTCTTTTCGGGGGTCCTATTACCCCCCTGAACTTCTTTTTTCCGTAATTTATTTGTCATTATTTGATCAATTAAACCCAACCCCCATCTATAAGACTAGTCGTGTATACACGCGCTAATGGGCCCCACCCAATGCCCTTTTAATTTATCAAATCCCTTTTATTTCAATAATTAAACCGACCCTATTTCATTATTTCCTTTCCTACTCCCATTTTCTACTGTCCAAACTCACAATCCTCTCTTCCATTCCTTCCTTAAAATCTCCTCAATCACAATTCTCTCTTTAACATATTGCAAAATCGGCTGTAACATAATGTAAAGAAGGGTTTAATTTTGTTTGTTTTGTTCGGCGCTAGGGTTCGTTTTGTTCAATTTCAGCAGGGAGTTACAATCTAGGGTTTAATTTGATATTGTGGTGTTACAATCAAGGTCAGCGCAGAAGTATTACGTATTTATTCGTCACAAACCAAGTCTAAAGGTTTGTTTTTTACTGTCTTCAATTGATTTTTGGTAGTTGTAAAAAAATCGATCACTGTACAAATTTATGAGATTTTAATTTTGAAACTGAGGGGTTTGCATGTTGATTGTGATACATATACTTTCATTTTTCATGTTTTTACACTGATGTTTCTTGGTTGTAAGTTTTTAACTTAAGTGCTGCCCTATTTTCGGCAAAATAATTACTTTGATTGGGGATTTGTCTGAAATTATTTGTTCCCTTTTACTTGTATTCAGGTATGGGTGTGTTTATATTTGTTACTTTGAGGTTGTTTCATGGTGGGGTCTTAGAGGTTGTATGTGGGGAACCAAGATATGTGGGTGGGGTAATGACAGAATATGTGAATGTTGATGTGGATACTTTATCTTATTTTGAGTTGGTAGATTATATTAAAGAATTGGGGCACAGTAGCAGCTGTACATTTAGTGTTAGGCCACCTAATTGTGGCATTATAGAAAATATAAACAATGATAGGGAGCTTTCAAGAATTGCACAATTTTTGCAAAATGGAGCCATTTTGGAAGTATATGTCCAGCACATGGGTGTAGAGGAATCTGGTTCAGCTTTTAATAAAGGGGATGAGACCATTGAAGCAAGTGCTAGTCAAAACATTGAGGTTGGTGAGAAAGCTTTAAATGGTGCAGCAGCTACTTCACCTACACCTACTGATTCAGCAGCTGATCCAGCAGCTTCTACCCCAAATCCAGATCTAGATTCATCCTCAACTGAGGAGGAATTTGATAAGTCAAGAGAAGATAGTTCAAGTGATGAAGACAGTAATTTTTTTGGTGATGACATAGAGGATTATGGTAGTGATATACATGAAGAGTTCTTAGAGTTTAGGGCTGAGAGAAAGTCTTTCCAGAGAAGAAAAAGAAAGGAAAGAGCTCCTGCTGATCCTGAAAATGTTCCATGTGGTGTAGCTGGGCCAGATTTGGGGTTTGATGAAACTGAAACAGGTAAAAAAAGTTTAGAAGGTAGGATAGGAGGTGATGAACCATATTACCCAAGTTCTGATGCTTGTAGCTTTGAAACAGATGAAGATGAATGTTGGGTTGAAGATGGGTAAGAAGTTAGTGTAAATCTACCAAGAAGAAGATCTTCTACCAAGAAGGTGGTTTATGATCCTACAGCTAAAAAAGTTGTGTGGCAGCTGGGAATGATTTTTGGAGATGTTCAAGAATTTAGAGATGCAGTAACCAAGTATGCTGTTCAAAGGAGGGTTCAGGTAGAAAAATATGTGAATGAGCCCACAAGAGTCAGGGTGAGGTGCAGGGATAGTTGTACATGGCTGTTGTATGCAAGCCTTGACACTTCAAGTAATAATTTTGTGCTTAGGACTTATAATCCAGTTCATAAGTGTAATAGGGCCACCAGAAATTACATGTGCAATTCTAAATACTTGGCTAAAGTGTTGAAAAATAAAATAGCTGAACAACCAAACATAAGAGTGTTCAAGTTACAAGAGTTAATAAGGAAGAAATTTAAAGTGCATGTTGGCAACACCACAGCTAGGAGAGCAAGAGCCAAAATGTTGACAGAAATTATGGGGAACCATATACTTGAGTTTGGAAGAATTCTTGAATATAGGGATGAATTGTTAAGAACCAATCCTGAGAGTACTTGTGTGGTAAAACTTGGTGAAGCTAATGAATCTGGTAAGGCAGTATTTCAAAGTTTCTATGTCTGTTTTGGTGCATTGAAGAATGCATTCATGGGGTGCAGGAAATGCATAGGTTTAGATGGTTGTTTTCTGAAGGGAGTTAGTAGAGGGCAGTTATTAGTTGCTGTAGCTAAGGATGCCAACAACCAAATGCTTCCACTTGCTTGGGCAGTAGTGGAATATGAGAACAAAAATACCTGGACATGGTTTGTGTCCTTACTTAAGGATGATTTAGGATTAGGAGATGGCATGGGTTTCACCTTGATTACAGACATGCAAAAGGTATATCATTACAGCCTGTTTGATATTCTTTTTTATGTTTTCCTTTTTGATTACTAACTAATTTCCTCTTTTGTAGGGACTTCTAGCAGCAATTCAAGATATTATTCCAGCATGTGAGCACAGGATGTGTGCCAGACACATCCTTGCAAATTGGTCAAAGAATTGGAGAGGGATTCAGAGGAGGATGCTGTTCTGGAAGTGTGCTAGAAGTACATACGAGGCTGAACTCAAGAAAAACCTTAAAGCACTCAGTATGCTTGGTAAGAAAATAGTTGATGATCTTTTATACTATAACAAAGAGACTTGGTGTAAGTTTTATTTTAATGTGGAAGTCAAGTGTGATGTTGTAGATAATAACATGGCTGAAAGTTTTAATGCATGGATCCTAGCTGCTAGGCACAAGACCATTATTACCATGCTTGAAGAAATAAGAGTCAAGATGATGACTAGAATAGCTAAGTTAAGGGAATTTGCAAATACTTGGTCATGCAACATTTCTCCAATGACATTAAAGGTCTTAGAGGAAAATATTGAAAAGTCAATGAGGTGTACAATTTTTTTTAAGGGGGATACAGGATACCAAGTTAAGGAGGGAACAAATCAACATACTGTTTGCATAAGAAATAACACTTGTAGTTGTAGGGCTTGGATGTTGAAAGGGATACCGTGTCCACATGCCATAGCTGCAATGTACTATAAAGGGTATGAACTAGCTTACTATGTTGATAACTGCTACATGAAGGAGACATACTTGATGACATATTCTCACTTCCTTCAACCACTCAACAATATGGAAATGTGGCCTGCATCTACTAACCCTTCTGTTGCACCACCAGTGGTGAAAAGTATGCCTGGCAGGCCCAAGAAGGTTAGGAGAAAAGAGGCAACTGAAACCAAAAAATGTGAAAAGTTGCCTAAAACTGGACTTGTCATAAGGTGTAGCATCTGCAAGGGTGTTGGTCACAACAGGAGGGGTGGTCATAAGAGTGCTACTGCTGCTGCACCATCAGGTTCAGGAACTACTGCTGCAGAAGCATCAGGAACTACTGCTGCAGAAGCATCAGGTTCAGGAAGACCAAGAGGCAGACCAAAGGTATAACTAAGTGTACTGTTTCTTGTAAATTCAACCACTATCTCTTACTGTTTATTATTTGTTAGAAACCAAAAAATGTAGAAGATGAACCTGCTGCAAAAAGAGGGAGAGGAAGGCCTAGAAAATCAACACCTAATGCCTCTCTTGCTGCTGAAGGATCTAATGCAACATCTGAAGCACCTAATGCAACAGTTAGTACAGGAAGGGGAAGAGGCAGGGAAAAAGAAGGATTTAATGCAACTTTTGCTCCACCTAATGCAACATCTACTGCAGCTAGTAGAGGTAGGGGAAGAGGAGGATCTAGGAATGTAACAGCAACAGTAAGTAGAGGTAGGGGAAGAGGAGGATCTTGGAATGCAACTCAGTCACAACCTAATGCATTTGGTGCTTATCATTCACTAGCAGCTTGGTTTGAATGTTCTGCACCTAATACATCATCTAATGCAACTCACTCACAACCTAATGCATCTGCTGCACCTAATGCCTCTACTTCTACACTAAATAGAGGAAAGGGAAAGGGTGTGGAAAGTACAAAATAATTTAAAAGGCCAAGAGTGATGGGAATGGGTGTGTTTCAAGCAGAAAATGGCTTCAAAACTTTGAATGTAAGTGTATATTCCTTGTGGTATTCAATTTATTTTATATAGTTGGGATAACTTATTTACTTTATTCTTTCTCTGTAGCCTGGCATGCCAAGTAGTAGAGTAGTAGCCACACCAAGTACTAGAGTAGAGCCCACGGGACCAACAATGATAACAAGGTCAGCTGATGTAACTGGTGACATTGGTTTCAAGCCAAGTTGTGGACTGAAATGGAAAGAGAAACCAGCAATCACAACAAGAAGGCTGCAAGAGATTAGAGGGCAACATAGAATTCAAACAAGGAATGGTGTATCAAAAAAATTAAGCCAGAACAGCAGTTCTGCACATCCTTAGTTCTGCCATAAATAATGTATATGGTTATTTTTGTTGACTGCAATCTGCAGTTTTTGTATATGTAAGCTACACAGTTGGTTGTTTTTGTTGACTGCAATCTGCAGTTGTTATCCTATTAGAACAGATAATGTGTTAGTTATTGATTGTTGCCTTAGTACATTTGATGTTTTGTTGACTGATTTTGGTGGTGTTTATGAAATGTAGTAACTATATTTCTATGAAATTCAATGGTATCTTGCCATTTATATAAATCAACATGTTGAGACTTATATATAAAAGTTGAAAAAATCTAGGAATCGATCATGGTAAGTGGGTTTAATATATAATTTACTTCCACGTAGCATATGTTAAAATGAAGTTACATACCATAATAACAAAAACAACTACGCAGCAAGACTGCTATTACAACTTCTTTTGATCAACACAAACAACTACTACTGCAGTAAGACTGCTATTACAGCTTTATTTGATCAACACATAACAACAAAGACAAAACACAATACACAAAATGAACTTCCTATTAAGCCAACACCAGCCCCCTTTATCTTTTTCATCATCCTTGGTATTTTTCAGACTTTCAAGCTCAACCAACTGCATCTTGAGGCTTTCATAATGTGCCAAATCTTCTTCCATCTCTTTAATTTTGTCGAACAATCTTGGAAGAATAAACTTTGATCTTTTGTCAACTTCATTGTCCCTCCATTGAAAAAATTTGCAACTCTTGGCCTGAAATTTTTTAAATTGGAATCAATTTAATGACAACATACAAAGATAATCAACCACATTAGACGAGTTAGAAATGAACACATACACCATAGCAGGGGCAAGACCAAAAACGGCCCGGATTACGCTTCGACCAAGAAGTCTGCATTTGCAGCAAAAATCCATGTTTACATTGCACCTGAACATTAAGCATTGGGTTTCATCGTCATACACAGTCTATTCAAGTTGGTATTTGCCATTTCATAACCCTAATTCCTAGAATATAAAATTTGGGAAGAAATTTCAAACCATAACATAAAGATTATGAAATCGAATTGACTGAAGATTAGTATTTTAAGAATTATGTGATTGAAACTCACCTCAATTTCAGCTGCAGTAGCAGCAATTCTTCAACAATGGTAGAGAGTCTTTTAGTTTAGAAAGAGGGATAAAGATAATGGGTTAAATTAAAATAGGTAATTTTAACGTTGGGGACCCTTTTATGTATTATTTGGCATTATACGTGGCCAATGAATGGCAGACAAGCCTTTTAAAATAAGGTCTCACGCGCTTGGAAGAGGTGTAGTCACGATTGGGATTAATTGATCAAATAATGACAAATAAATTACGGTAAAAAGAAGTTCAGGGGGGTAATAGGACCCCCGAGAAGAAAAGGTGTGTAGTTGGCAAATGGGTCATATGATGAGGTGGATTTTATGCATTATCCCTAAATATTAACTCAACCGTAATTATTTTTTAGACTTTGTAATTTCAAGTTCACAACCATTGAAATCTCCTACACATAGTAAACCAAACCTATAAACATATTAGGACGAGTAAAAATATTAACTATAACTAGGTTTACAAATGCCAGGACTACATCTGAAAATAATATAATTATACTTATAATAACTATAATATAATATACTTTAAGGTTTTTGTCAAACTTTTACATGTTAAAGCAGAAACCCAATCAAATAAGTGAAACAAAAATAAGATACTGAAATTTACATATCGAAATTATACTAATAAATTGTACTATGTATTTTATATGAAATTTAAGGATGAAATAATAGGAAAAATATGTATTGTAAATAAGTTGTCATTTTTCCCTTTGCATTTACTCCACCAAATGACGATACGCCACTATATTAAATTATTTGTAAGATATTAATTCAACCGTACTCATTTTTTAGATTTTACATTTTCAATGTTAATTTTTTTTATTAGAAGTGTATTGGGGAAAATTGTATTCATATATGGTGACGTGTCATGACACATGAGATGGTCAGTGAGTTATGTTGAGCTACGGTTCAGGAGTTACAAAACAGGCACGGATAAAGAAAAAGGAAGAGGCACGAGACGAGAGGATCAACGCCCGTTCCTGTTTAAGTTTATTTACATACAAGCAATGAGAAGAATGTACCTGGTTAAAGAAAAGGGTAAAAATATGACATGAAAAGGGAATTAAATGCTGAAACCGTTAAGGAATATACACATTCAATGTAATGATTATGTAACGTAGCATTTAATGATATTAATTACTCATAATAGCCTTATTATGACTTAGGCATAACGTGTATTCTCAAAGATTCCCAAAGGGACCTATAAAGGGAGAGATATGTAATCAGTTGAAGGGGAGGTGACTATTGAAATATACTTTGATTTATTTGCTTTCTGAGAATATCATTTTCAAGTTCTTTTCTTTATATACCTTTTTCGATTATCAGTAACCCGATTCTTCTAAATTCTAGCTTTGGCTAAAAATCTATTTTTTGGTTAAACAAATTGGTTCCGTTACCAGGAATCTGATAATCAATTATATTTCAACTTGATTTTCTGTGTTGATTCAACTATTTCAAACACCAACGACAACACTCAAGGAGATCAAATCAATCAGCAAAATCAAGGAGATCCTCAAAATAATGATAATCAAGTTCCAACTCCGCGCGGCTCACCGCGTCAATCTCGTGAGGGCACTCCTGATGGGTCTCATATAGAAGAACGTGGTCAATTTGCGAATGAAGAGGCTATGAATGATGACTTACAAAAAATTATTGCTTCGCAAGTCAATAACGCTCTTCATACTTTTGTTAGCCAATTACCTGTTGCTCCACCCACACCTACTCCAAACAACAATACTTTGGAAAATCCTCGTTCTGGATTAATTAATTCAGGCAGTGGTAGAACCCCTAGTGAACCACAGGAGGGAGACCCTGGTAATCCAATTAATTCTGATTTACAAAATATTGTACTAACTTTGCAGAAACAGCTTAAGGAGCAAAACGAATGCATAGAAAAAATACCCGGAGTACCACCTGTGATCAAAGGAGTAGATATAGATAAATATTCTCAACAACCATGGAAACCAAGTGCTGCCCCCTCCTAATTCCAAAGAAGTTTAAGACGCCTGACATTCCAAAATAAGATGGTACGTTAGACCCGCGAGATCACGTTATTGCATTCACAACAGGCGTTAAGGGCAATGATTTGACTAAGCAAGAGATTGAATCAGTCCTAGTCAAAAAATTTGATGAAACACTCACTAAAAGGGCCTTAACATGGTATTCTTTTTTACTTGAAAATTCTATAAATTTGTTTGCTGAGCTTGCAGATCTATTTATTAAATCACATTCGGGAGCTCAAAAAGTTGAAAAGAGAATGGAGAACATCTTCAAAATCAAGCAAGGAGATTCAGAGCTGCTTAGAGAGTTCGTAGATAGGTTTCAACGGAAAAGAATGACGCTGCCGTGAGTACCTGACAATTGAGCGGCCATAGCTTTTGCCAGCAATTTGAATGAGAAAAGTTCAGAAGCCACAAGGCGACTCAAAGAAAGCCTTCATGAATTCCCAGCAACAACGTGGAACGATGTCTACAATAGATACAGTACAAAGATGAGGATTGAAGAGGATATCATTTTACGACATAAAACAAAAGAAAAAGTAAGTCCAAGACGTGTAGAAAATGAAAAAAAATATCTGGTAAAAACAGGCACGAGCCTTACATGGGACCCATGGGAAAGGACTCACGCTCAAGACAAGATAATCAAAGGTACGATAAAAAATATAGAAGCAGGGAGTCAGGCTCTTCATCAAGGTTCGGGAATGATCGGAACTCACGTGGACCACGTGACAATGAGGGAAGTTTAAAAGCAAGGTTTGGTGGTTACAATTTAACGTAACCACCTCTGAACTCGTTGATGTTTTAAGGAGCACGGGAGATAAGGTACAATGTCCCAAGGAGATGCGATCAAATCCAAACAGACGAAACCCTGATCATTGGTGCGAATTTCATAACAACCACGGGCATAAAACCGCAGATTGAAGATTTTTGCAAGGATAAGTTGATAATTTGTTAAAGCAAGGATATCTCACTGAGCTATTTAGTGAGAAAGGTAAACAAGCATATATGAAGAACAGACAGGAGCCTCCGAAACCGCCCTAGCCCAAAAGAACCGTCAATGTTATAAGTGGGGGTAAGGATATTAATGGTGTTTCATATAACACAACTAATAAAACCTCCAAGATATAAATCACTCATGGGAAGCGGTTGCGATATGTACTAGAAGAAAAGAATATTGCATTCAACGATACAGATGCTGAGGGCAATTCTATGAATATTATTTTGATGCGAGTATTGCGCGAAATGCAAGCTGAGGATAAATTAATCCCAAAAGAGCATACTTTGTCGGGATTTGACAACTCTAGTGTCGTAACAAAAGGAGAAGCAATCCTTACTACATTCGCAGAAGGCATTGTGAAAGACACCAAATTTTAAGTTGTAGATATGGAAATGGCCTATAACATGATTTTAGGGAGGCCATGGATCCATGACATGGATGCTGTTCCATCAACATTATATCAAATTATTAAATTTCCATCATCTTGGGGATATGTCAAATCAGAGGCGATCAACAAACTTCTAGAAGCATCAATTCTGTTGCAAATTCAACTTATAAGGGCGAAGACAAATAGCAATTACAGAATTC